>ML810979.1:115457-134815 GCA_009831015.1 Picea engelmannii
GTAGTTTTGTTTATAATTTCTATTGTTTACAATTTGAATAATTGTATTTAATTTGAAATAATAATTATTGTTTTACAAATTGAATAATTTCATGGTTGTAAAATCGATTACTTTTATATAATGTAATAAAATATTTATTGTTCTTAATGAATTTTGTGAACCATTGAAATATAGAGCATTGTATTTGAAATTGGAATACTTAGGATAATTGTAAGGCCAAAATCCTAGAAATACTACTATAAATATAAAACATGTAATTTCAATTAAAAGACCTTTGACACTTGTTGATTTGGTTTTTGTAGTGTAAAATACTATAAATTTCAAAGATATATGTATAGGATTTGTGAATGCAATGAAATCCTCAATGATTGATATTTTATTTAATAGATAGTGCAAATTCATCATAATGGTATTAAGTCACAAAACCATATAGTTATTTTTATTATTATAGTGTATTTCACTTAGTTTAAATCAAATTGCAAATTGTTACTCGCGCACCTTTAAGAGAGGCGTAAGAACGTGCGAATTGTATGGTTATAATAGAATGTGTGCACCCTGAAATTGTAGAGGGGTGAGACAGATGTAATTGATTTCTTTGCTCCATGATTTAGTTGATACTTATTTTGCATCATGGTATATAGCTACAGTTGAATTAATGAATGATTAATTCTGCACCTTGAGTAAAGTAGATGACTACCTTGCTTCTTGAATTTAAATCAAGTTGATTTCTTTGTGCACGCACTTATGTCGTTCCATTTGGAGTTAGTAACCAATTTCTCTTATAACATAGAAATTCATGTGATGTGTGTTGATTCATAGAACATTACGCTACCGGATTAGTGACTTGACTGATTTACTTGTGAGGAGTTGGGATTTCCCAGCTCGGATAGGAGTGGTAGCTCAGCCTTCCGAGGCGAGTTGGGAGCTAGACGTACCATCTAGATAGTGTGTGGCCCCTTAGTGGCTTGGGGGGCTAAGGGGGAAGTAGAGTACCCCTATCGATTGGCTGGGAGGTACCGGTGAGGTCTCGACGGTTAACAAGTGGGAACGGCACAGAGCACGTGGATATCATCGAAGCGAGAGATCACGCAACGATACGCCCTTGTATTCTGTAGAGTAGAATGCATATTGTTTGTAAACAGATTAAATCTTAGCTGATAGAGGACCCCTCCTTCTTAGCCTAGTTGTTTGTTGGATTGAATGGTTTTCTTTATTTATATACTTCAGCGATTGCAATATGTGATAGCCATAAATTTTTACCCTGCATTGTTAATGATGGAGAATCTAATTCCGTGTCTTCATTACTTAAATGGCTAAATGAACTGAGTAAATATCATCTAGGCTGGCGAATTTGTTTATGTATGTTCATCACCTAAAGGTGGTGACATTCCATCATGTAAATAATGGAGGATAGAACTCACGTTAAGGGATAACCATCACTGTCTGTTAACCCTAGGGGAAGGTTCTTAACTTTGGTTAGTATTTTTTTATAAAAAAAAAACAAAAAACAAAAAAAAACAATACAAACCTAAACATTAGCCATGAGACAGACTAACACAAGTCTAGTGTGGTGATAGTGATGACCTCTACAGTGTTCCAAAAGGAAGTCGGATCCAACGAGCTTCCTAGGAAGTTGAAACAAGGGCGGCGGGAGGAAATGGTAGAAATTATAACACCGGTCGATTATGATGTCAAGACATAGTATGGTCGTTGCCGACTTCGATTGAAACTCCAAACTTTTTTAAAATATATATTCATCCCTAGCAGTCGTCACTTAATGGTGAGCTTAAATGTGTAACCAACATATTATTGGCGAGTTCGATCTGTCTGTTCACCATTTTTATTGGTCATTAAACTCTACGTTTTTTCGGCCTCCTTTAAAACCTAATGCACGCCTCCAAAAAGTATTGGATATTCTGTAAATTATCTTACTGTTCAGGGGTAAAGAAGGTTTATGCAACATCAGGTAGTAGAGATTTCACTTACTGATGTACCTTTCATATTTATACAGAACCAACTTTTCTCTTGATTACGATTAGGTTAACCTGCTAAAATGCCCCTTTCTTTATCTAAATTTTTCAGACCTGAACTTTCCAGAACGCGTGGCCAGGAATTGATTTCAATTGGCTGCACCATTAACTTCTCGCAGTGTTTACTCAGCGATTCCCTCAAAAATTCCCCATAATTGCCCCTTTTTCTATTGGCAGGAAGCGTGTAGGGCTGGTATGCCCACGCTTCCTACCTTGATTGTGGACTGTGTGGCTAAATGCCACAAAGTGCTTGATTTTTTACAGCACCTCCTAACCAGGAAAATACCTTTAGCAATATGCTTAAATACTACAACTAATTTGTCATTATAAAATGCAATAACTTTATTCTTGGATCGTATTTTCCCAAAATACAATTACCTTGCATGTATTACTAAGAACTGTATTCAAGATTCTAGCGGAAATTTTTGTTTTAATCATCGATGGACAGATGATGTATTTACTAATTTAAATATTGCGAGTACAATTTCCTAAATTTTTAAAACCTGCCATATCATCTTTTGTAGGGTGGGAGCTAGTTACCCACGGACATTCCATTTCGTTGTCCCTTAAATGGTTAGCTTAAAAATCTTTAAGTTTATTTAGATAGAAATTTTTATAATAAATATAAAAAAATATATTTACAGTTAATGTGCGTAACTATTATTATTTCATTTAAAAGGTTCAACTATAGTTAAATTGTAGTTCTGTTTATAATTTCTATTGTTTGCAATTTGAATAATTGTATTTAATTTAAAATAAGAATTATTGTTTTACAAATTGAATAATTTCATGATTGTAAAATTGATTACTTTTATATAATGTAATAAAATATTTATTGTTCTTAATGAATTTTGTGAACCATTGAAATATAGAGCATTGTATTCGAAATTGTAATACTTAAGATAATTGTAAGGCCAAAATCCTAGAAATACTACTATACATATAAAACATGTAATTTCAATTAAAAGACCTTTGACTCTTCTTGATTTGGTTTTTGTAGTGTAAATTACTATAAATTTCAAAGATATATTTATAGGCTTTGTGAATGCACTGGAATCCTCAATGTTTGATCTATTATTTAATAGATAGTGCAAATTCATCATAATGGTATTAAGTCACAAAAACATATATAGTTATTTTTATTATTATAGTGTATTTCACTTAGTTTAAATCAAATTGGAAATTGTTACGCGCGCGCCTTTAAGAGAGGCGTAAGAACAAGTGAATTGTATGGTTATAAGAGAATGTGTGCACCCTAAAATTGTAGAGGGGTGAGACAGATGTAATTGATTACCTTGCTCCATGATTTAGTCGATACTTATTGTGCATCATGGTATATAGCGACAGTTGAATTAATGAATCTTTGAGTAAAGTAGATGAATACCTTGCTTCTTGAATTTAAATCAAGTTGATTTATTTGTGCACGCACTTATGTCATTCCATTTGGAGTTAGTAACCAATTTCTCGTGCACCATAGAAATTCATGTGATGCGTGTTGATTCATAGAACTTTATCGATTTGTTGTTTGTCGATTTAGCATATTTAGTTTTGGTCCGGATTGAGTCGGGCGGGATGTAGACACCTCCATGTTCCTCAGAACAGTCGGCAACCCTGAGACCTGAAATGGTTAAAATCGATGGGAACCTGGGCTTGAGCATTTCTTATGTGTCTTGGAGGTCCTAACCATTGTAGGGTAGGATGGGTGGGTAGTCAGTCGTATTATTTGTCGGTTGATTGTCCTTCATTGTTTGTAGAGGTTTATGTGCGTCTTAGATCTTTATGTTGTCATCACATTGCATGCATCAATTTCATCATCGTATGGTGACGCAGAGTTGAATGTATTTATTATCCTTGTACACACGCGCACACACACACACACAAAAAAATGCACTTGCTATAAGAGGTTTGTGTTCGTAACGAGGAGGATCGTTACATATGGTATCAAAGAGGGTTCTACCTGCGACTTGGGATAGCTACGACTTTTGTTGACATGATTTAATTATACTGTTGTTGATCGAGTTGATTGTGTGGTGCAGGTAATCATGGTTAGAGGACGCCGCGGAGGCAGACGAAGCGGTGCTAGGGGAGGGGGTGAAATTCCTCCAGTAGCATCCACACCTGAG
The DNA here is from genome assembly GCA_009831015.1 of Picea engelmannii. NCBI lineage: Eukaryota > Viridiplantae > Streptophyta > Pinopsida > Pinales > Pinaceae > Picea > Picea engelmannii. Next base: position 119,611 of record ML810979.1, read on the forward strand.
GGGTCTAACCCCTAGGGGGACGAGCAGGTTCTCGGACAGGAGCAGATAGTAGTTGGCGATGTTGTCAGGATGATGAGATCTTTTCAGCGCATGTTTGAGGCACTGATCAACCATTTGGACAGAGATGAGGCCAAGGCGCCGACACCCGCTGAGGTTCCGCCACGTGCACCATCCGTTAATGGTAGTATTCATTGTAAACTCGAGAAAGTCAAATTTACCGAGTTCTTTGGTGCCCCAGACGACACAGCTGCCGAGGCATGGTTAGAGAACATGGCGATGTGCTTCGCACTTCATGGTTATACCTCCAACATGAAGGTCCACATGGTGGTTTTTCAACTGAAGGGGAGCGCCCTTCTGTGGTGGAAGACGCTCCTACCGCAACTGAACATAGTCGTGGAAGACGTGTCATGGGAACTGTTCGAGGAATGGTTCCGAGAGAGGTACCTTTCAGAGGAATTCATTGAGCATCATCTCAATGAGTTCAACACATTATGACAGGGAGGTCGTACGATGCCCGAGTACGAGGCACATTTAATGGAACTGCTCTGGTATGCTCCACACCTTAACAAAGAGATACTTAAGGTTAATTGGTTCATGTTCGGCCTTAATGGAAGCCTGCATGCAAAGGTTAGGATTTCGATGCCTCAAAACTTGCACGATGTCATCGAGAAGGCCCTCATAGCAGAGGAGGAGCTTATCAGTGGGGGTCAGACCAGGAATCCAACGAGACCAACAGGGCAGGGTTCATCTGGAACACAGCAGCACCAGACACCAGCGAGACTTACGCCGGGATATCATGGCTTCCAGAGGGGATCCACTTTCACTACACCCTGACGACCGCATCCTCAGCAGCGGACACCTTATTGGGGACCACTGCATCAGCAACAGTTTAGGCCTGTTCAGCAGAATAGACTAGGGTTCCAAGCCGGTGGGTCGTCATCTTCTACTTTGGGTACCAGGACTACTGGGCTGAAGAAGGGGTGTTGGACGTGTGGAGAGCCACACTACCAGCGTGACTGTCCTATGGAGAGGTCCAGAGCATCCGGATCAACAGGACCCACTACCAGGGGAAATATGGGCAAGGCCCATCGTATTCATGCAGCGGTTAATAACCACCAGGAAGAGCACTAGTCGACTGTGCTCGAGACGACAGGTACTGTCGCTGACTAGACCCTTAGTATTTTGATAAACCCCGGTGCTACCAAGAGTTTCATTTCTAGTGTAACACTAAAAATGATTAAGGTAAAGGCAGTCGAACATTACGAGTTTAGCTTCATAGAGATGGCTTTGGGAGCCAAATAGAAGGTTGGAGGAAAGGCTATGGGATGTGTCCTTAACCTGGGAGACTTTTTCATGAGGGCCAACTTGTACGTCACTATATTAGGATATTATGATGTCATGATTGGTATGAATTGGTTGGAATTGCATGAGGCAATACTCAACTGTAAGACAAAATGGTTAAGCTTGGTTGATGACGAAGGACAGAGACGTGTGATTGTAGGACGAAAATAGGGAGTTTCCCTGAGGTTCGTCTCTTCCTTAAAGTTACGGAAGAGTATGCACAAGGGGTGCAAGCTTTATGTGATCCTTGCACTAAATGAGAAGGGAGTAGTGGAAGGTCCAAAAAACCTTCCCGTGGTGAAGGAGTTTGTGGACGTATTTCCTGAGGAGTTACCTGGGATGCCGCCGGAAAGGGAATTAGAGTTTACCATAGACCTGAAACTGGGGACCGAACCCATAGAAAGAACACCTTATCGGATGTCGACCCCAGAGTTACAAGAGTTGAAAATGAAACTGAAGGAATTGTTGGACCTGGGACTAATACATCCTAGTGTGTCACCGTGGGGTGCACCGGTTACTTTCATACGAAAGAAGGACGGATTGTGTAGGCTTTGCATTGACTACCGTCAACTGAACAAGGCCACAATCAAGAATCAATATCCCTTGCCGATAATTGATGATTTTTTCGATCAAATGAAGGGTGTGACAGTGTTATCCAAGATCGATTTGTGATCAAGGTATCACCAGTTGCGGATCAAGGAGGATGACGTCCCTAAGATCGCCTTTAAGACGAGGTTTGGACATTACTAGTTTACCATTTTACCGTTTGGACTGACAAATGCCCCAAGAGTATTTATGAGTTTGATGAACGGGGTGTTCCGTGAGTACTCAGACAAGTTTGTCCAAGTGTTCAATGATCATATTTTGATATACTCTCAGACTACGGAGGAGCATGAAAAGCACTTGTGCTTGGTACTACAGTGTCTGAGAGAGCACAAATTGTATGGGAAGTTGTCCAAATGTTCTTTTTATCAATCGAGGATTCACTACTTAGGGCATGTCATCTCCAACGAAGGTGTCGTCGTGGATCCAGCCAAGGTCGAGGCTATTATGGAATGGCCTGCGTCGACGAGTTTCACAGAAGTACGTAGATTTATGGGTTTAGCAAGATACTATCGATGGTTTGTCAAGGGATTTTTGAAGATAGCAAATCCGATGACAGAATTGTAGAAGAAAAACAAGAAGTTTGTTTGGACCGAGAAATGTGCAGAAGCATTTCGGAGGCTTAAGGATTTGTTAACAACAACGCCAATACTAAAGGTCCCTGACATGGATGTAGACTTCTTGGTATGCACTGACGCATCCAAGGAAGGTTTAAGCAGATTCTTGATGCAAGACGGATGACTGATTGCTTACATTTCGAGGAAACTAAGAAGGCATGAGGAGAATTACACGACGCATGATTTGGAGTTATTGGCCATCGTATATGCCTCGAAGGTTTGGAGACACTACCTTGTTGGACGAAAATTTGAACTAAAGACTGATCAATGTGGACTACAACACATTTTTACGCAAAGCGACCTGAACGCGCGACAATGGCGTTGGTCGGAATTGCTTAGCGAGTACGACTTTGAGATTACTTACATAAAGGGAATAGTGAACCAAGTGGCGGATTCTTTGAGTCAGAGACTAGGAATCTTCTCGGTGTTTCCTCTTCAGATGAATCTATGTCAGAAGATACTCACTTTACAGCGTGATGATGACTGGTACAAGGAGGTTGAGGGATTTATCGGACAAAACACCATGATGGTACCACGATTTGAGGGATTTTTATTTGATAGCGATGGTTTATTGAGGTTTAGAAGTCAGATTTACGTACCGCCAAACGACGAGTTGAGGATGTTCATCCTGAGCGAGGCTCATAGAGTAGTTTACATGGCTCACCCTGGAGTCACGAAAATGAGGGAAAACCTTAAACCCTTATTCTTCTAGAAGGGAATGAAGGTCGACATAGTCAACTATGTGGCTAGATGTCTAGAGTGTCAACAAGTGAAGGTTGAACATAAACACCCAGCATGATTACTTCAACAACATGCCATTCCAAAATAGAAATGGGAGGTTATTTCGATGGATTTTATTGTTTGATTTCCACTGACAACAAGGAGACATGACTCAATTTTCGTAGTGGTAGACACTCTGACAAAGAGTTCTCACTTTATTCCTTTGCATACGATGAATCATACACCTGTAATAGCTAGAGTTTTCTCTAGTGAGATTGTGAGGTTGCATGGCGTTCCTAAGAAGATTATATCCAATCAAGTATTTGTGTTTACCGAACAATTTTGGACGAGTTTCCAAGAGGCCTTGGGAACCCAACTTAACTTTAGTACCGCGTATCACGTAGAGACTGATGGGCAGACCAAACGAACGAACCAAACCTTGGAGGACATGTTGTGCATGTACGTAATGGACCAACAAAAGCATTGGGAGGAATTCTTGCTTCTAGTATAGTTTTCTTACAACAACAGCTACTAGAGCACCATTAAGATGGCGCCTTTCAAGTTTCTTTACAGGTGACCGTATCGGATGCCCTTGAGTTGGGATCGGCTTGAGGATAGGGTCCTGGTGGGACTAGAAGTGGTCGAAGAAATGGAAGAGAAAATGAAAAAGATAAGACAAAGGATTAAAGAAGCGCAGGATCGACAGAAGAGTTATGCCAATGTGCACTGAGTCGACTGTAGTTACGAGGTCGGCGATCGAGTCTTCTTGCAGGTTAAACTGCATAAGAGTTTGATCAAGTTTGGTAAGGGAGCTAAACTCTCTCCTAGGTTCATGGGACCTTTCGAGATTGTGGAGAGAAAGGTGCCCATGGCCTATCGACTAGCCTTGCCTGATTCTTTGGGGCGTATGCACGATGTTTTTCATGTATCTGTTTTGAGACATTATATTAGTGATCCTACACATGTGATTGACATGAGTTCCTTGTAGGTATCAGACGAGGGAGTGCTCATGGATGATCCAGTCCGCATCTTAGATCATTGTGTTCGACAGTTACGACGTCGAACGGTAGACTAGGTCAAGGTCCAGTGGGACAATTATAGTTCGCACTCGACGACCTGGGAGGACGCATATGATATGCGCCAGCAATTTCCATTTTTGTTTGATAGATATACTTATGATACTGTGATACATTATTTCAGCATTTAAACTATGAAACTTCGGGATGAATTTTAGACCAAGAGGGGGTGTATGTAACATCCCCCTCTGGCGCACTGAGAAAACTTATTCTTTGAGGACACTTGCTCGCAAGTGATCCAGAGTATTATGATATTAAAACATTTGTCCTTGATTATAATGTGCTATGGTGGATGACATGATGTTTTACTGCTTTGACATATACAGGTGCTATTGACATGGTTTTACTGAGTGTGCAGGGTTTTGGACCTTGAGGATGCAGAGGCATCGACGGAACCCCTTGGACTCCGGATTGATTCCAGGAGTGTGCCTGGGGTTTGATTGTTGACTGTGATTTTAGTACATTGGATTAGATGATATGATGTGGACATCTTCTGACATGATTGTTGATGATGCAGGTTGATGATAGCTTGTCGACCAGACTCACATATGGAGTAAAGGGGCCACACACATGACTACCAGAGAGGTTGAGGCAGAGGTGTGGAAAACAACCCTGCCACAACCTACTAGCACTCCCACCGTGGCTCAAACTGTAAGTTAACGATTACCTAGTTCGAGAGGACCCACGATGCCGTGAGGGAATACTGCGACAATCTCTCACGATGATTCAAAGGGGCACGCAATAAGGTGGGGCCCTTATTCCTTATAATCCCTTAGTCTCCCACAAGTTCACCTGGCGGAGTGTTGACTCCAGGGGTTATTGATGTCTACTAATCAGTCAAGAGGCGAGTGGAACCCTTGGAGCACGTGGTGCATCTTGAAGGGCACGTCGCGCAAAAGAAACAAAAGAGGCGAGTGGCACGCTTGGAGCACATGGTCCATCCTGAAGGGCACGTAGCGCAAAAGAAACAATCAAGGTGAGTGGCACCCTTGGAGCACAAGGTGTGTCCTAATGGGCACGTCGTGTTGATGATGATGAAGGAACAAACCTAGATGGCCCTAAGACATTTAAAACACTAAGAAATTCTTAAACAACTTCCCTAATGAAATGTCGCCCAGTTCAGAATCTAAGTTCTAAGTCTAAAACTTCTATAGGGGTAAAATTTGTCTAACCTTAAGAAAAATACCCTATAAAAAATAAAAATTAAAATTAAACTAAAAACCACTTAAGTAATAGTTTTAGTGTTCATAAAATTTTTGGGGTAAAATGAAGAGAGTAATAATTTAATTAAAATCAGTGGTTTTAAATTGTAAAGAAGAATTTATTTATTTTTTAACTTTTGAAAGTGTAAAAGATATTTAATTAATAATTAAAGGAAAAGATTAAATTGCACAACTTCCATTTTGGCTCTAATAAAAATGGGAAAGAAGGGAATAATAAAAAATTAGGAAACTAAGGAATGGAGGAAACATAATAAGGGAAAGAGGGGAACTTATGGTAAAAAGCGACGTCAACATAGTAAAGAATCTGAAATTAAGAACCTTCTAAATTGAACTAAATTAGCACCTTCATTTTAGGGAAAGTATTTAAACCTGTAACGGAATCTAGAAACACCTAGGAGTAAATTTAGGGGCAACTCTAGGTGGGTGAGGGAAATGAGACAATTATTAATTTAAGGAAAATAGTTATTGGAGGAAAGTGGGGGATGGATGCCACTTGTACGAAGGAGAATTTTTGGAACTTTTTATTTAAAAATTAAAATTTAATGAGATTAGGGAAAGAATGGAAGTGCTAAAATCCTATAAAAGTAAGAGAGGAGAAGGAAGTAGGGGATCGGCTGTTAGCGTAACATTATGCTGCCGAATTAGTAACTAGAATAATTTACTTGTGAGGAGTTTGGATTTCCCAGCTCAGATAGGAGTGGTAGCTCGGCCTTGCGAGGTGAGCTGGGAGCTAGACGTACAATCTGGATAGTATGTGGCCCCTTTGCGGCTCAGGGGGCTAAGGGGGAAGTAGAGTACCCCTAGCGATTGGCTGGGAGGTACCGGTGAGGTCTTGATGGTCGGCGAGCGGGAGCGGCACAGAGCGCATGGACGTCATCGAAGCACGAGATCAGGCAATGGTACGCCCTTCTATTTTGTAGAGTAGAATGCATATTGTTTGTAAATGGATTAAATGTTAGCTGATAGAGGACCCCTCCTTCTTAGCTTAGATGTTTGTTGGATTGAATGTTTTTCTTTATTTATATACTTCAGCGATTGCAATATGTGATAGCCATAAATTTTTACCCTGCATTGTTAATGATGGAGAATCTAATTCAACGTCTTCATTACTTAAATGGCTAAATCAACTAAGTAAATATAATCTAAACTGGCAAACTTGTTTCTGTATGTTCATCACCTAAATGTGGTGACATTCCATCATGTAAAGAATGGAGGATAGAACTCACGGTAAGGAATAACCATCACTATCTGTTTACACCTCTTTACAATGATGACAACACATGGCATAATCGATTGTAGCTCAAGTTATGAATGGATCACTAAAAGCCTAGTGGCAGGTCCTTAACTTTGGTTATTATTATTTTATGAAAAAAAAAACAATACAAACCTAAACATTAACCATGAGACATACTAACACAAGTCCAGTGTGGTGATAGTGACGACCTCTACAGTGTTCCAAGAGGAAGTTAGAACCAGAGAACTTCCTAGGAAGTTGAAACAAGGGCGACGGGAGGAAATGGTAGAAATTATAACACCGGTCGATTATGATGTCAAGACATAGTATGGTCGTTGGCGAGTTCGATTGAAACTCCAAACTTTTTAAAAATATATATTCATCCTTGGAAGTCATCACTTAATGGTGAGCTTAACTGTGTAACCAACATATTATTTACGAGTTCGATCTGTCTGTTCATCATTGTTATTGGTCATTAAAGTCTGCATTTTTTCGGCCTCCTTTAAAACCTAACACATGCCTCCATAAAGTATTAGATATTCTGTAAATTATCTTATTGTTCATGGGTAAAGAAGGTTTATGCAACATCAGGTCGTAGAGATTTCACTCACTGATGTACCTTTTAGATTTATACAGAACCAACTTTTCTCTTCATTACGATTAGGTTAACCTGCTAAAACGCCCCTTTCTTTATCTAAATTTTTCAGACCTGAACTTTCCAGAATGCATGGCCAGGCGTTGATTTCGATTGTCTGCACCATAAACTTCTCGTAGCGTTTACTTAGCGATTCCCTCAGGAACTCCCCATAATTGCCACTTTTGCTATTGGCAGGAAGCCTGTAGGTCTAGTATGCCCACGCTTCCTACCTTGATTGTGAACTATGTGCCTAAATGCCATGAAGTGCTTGATTTCTGACAGTGCCTCCTAACTAGGAAAATACCTTTAGCAATATTCTTAAATACTACAACTAATTTGTCATTATAAAATGCAATAAATTTATTCCTAGATCGTATTTTACCAAAATACAATTACCTTGCATGTATTACTAAGAACTGTATTCCAGATTCTGGCTGAAAGTTTTGTTTTAATAATCGATGGACAACTGATGTATTTACTAATTTAAATATTTCCAGTAAAATTTCCTAAATTTTTAAAACTTGCCATATCATCTTTTGTAGGGTGGGAGCTAGTTACCCACGGACATTCCATTTTCTTGTCCCTTAAATGGTTAGCTTAAAAATATTTAGGTTTATTTAGATAGAAATTTTTATAATAAATATAAAAAAAAATATTTACAGTTAATGTGAATAACAATTATTATTTCATTTAAAAGGTTCAGATATAGTTAAATCATAGTTCTAAATATAATTTCTATTGTTTGCAATTTGAATAATTGTATTTAATTTAAAATAAGAATTATTGTTTTACAAATTGAATAATTTCATGGTTGTAAAATTGATTACTTTTATATAATGTAATAAAATATTTATTGTCCTTAATGAATTTTGTGAACCATTGAAATAGAGAGCATTGTGTTTGAAATAAGAATACTTAGGATAATTGTAAGGCCAAAATCCTAAAAATACTACTATAAATATAAAACATGTAATTTCAATTAAAAGACCTTTGACTCTTCTTGATTTGGTTTTTGTAGTGTAAATTACTATAAATTTCAAAGATATATGTATAGGCTTTGTGAATGCAATAGAATCCTCAATGTTTGATCTATTATTTAATAGATAGTGCAAATTCATCATAATGATATTAAATCACAAAACCATATAGTAATTTTTATTATTATAGTGTATTTCACTTAGTTTAAATCAAATTGAAAATTGTTACTCACGCGCCTTTAAGAGAGGCATAAGAACGAGCGAATTGTATGGTTATAATAGAATGTGTACACCCTGAAATTGTAGAGGGGTGAGACAGATGTAATTGATTTTCTTGCTCCATGATTTAGTCGATACTTATTGTGCATCATGGTATATAGCTACAGTTGAATTAATGAATGATTAATTATGCACCTTGTGTAAAGTAGATGACTACCTTTCTTCTTGAATTTAAATCAAGTTGATTTCTTTGCACATGCACTTATGTCGTTCCATTTGGAGTTAGTAACCAATTTCGCTTGCACCGTAGAAATTCAAGTGATGCGTGTTGATTATAGAACTTTATCGTGCAGTGATTGTCTTGTTGTTTGTCGATTTAGCATATTTAGTTTTGGTCAGGATTGAGTCGGGCGGGATGTAGACACCTCCATGTTCCTCTGAACAGTCAGCAACCCTGAGACCTTAAATGGTTAAAATCAATGGGAACCTGGGCTCGAGCGTTGCTTATGTGTCTTGGAGGTCCTAACCATTGCAGGGTAGGACGCCTGGGTAGTCAGTCGTATTATTTGTCGGTTGATTATCGTTCATTGTTTGCAGAGGTTTATGTGCATATTATATCTTTATGTTGTCGTCAAATTGCATGCGTCATGTTCATCGTCGTATGGTGCGCAAAGTTGAATGTATTTATTATCCTTGTACACACGCGCACACACTTTCACAAAAAATAAAAAAATTGCACTTTCTATAAGAGGTTTGTGGTCATAACGAGGAGGATTGTTACATATGGTATCAGAGCGGGTTCGACCTACGACTTGGGATCTCTATGGCTTTCGTTGACATGATTTAATTATATTGTTGTTGATCGAGTTGATTGTGTGCATGCAGGTAATCATGGTTAGAGGACACCGCAGAGGCAGATGAAGGGGTGCTAGGGGAGGGGGCGCGACGCCTCCAGTAGCATCCACACCTGAGGGGTCAACCCCCAGGGAGACGAGCAGATTCTCAGACAGGAGCAGATAGTAGTTGGCAATGTTGTTGAGATGATGAGATCTTTTCAGCGCATGTTAGAGGCATTGATCAGCCATTTGGACAGAGATGAGGCCAGGGTGCCGAAACTCGCTGAGGTTCCACTGTGCGCACCGACTGTTACTGGTAGCATTCATTGTGAACTTGAGAAAGTCAAATTTCCTGAGTTCTTTGGTGCCCCAGATGACGCAGCTGCCGAGGCATGGTTGGAGAACATGGCGATGTGCTTCGCACTTCGCAATTATACCTTCAACATGAAGGTCCACATGGAAGCTTTTCAAATGAAGGGGAGCGCCCTTCTGTGGTGGAAGATGCTCCTACCACAGCTGAACATAGCCATGGAAGACATGTCATTGGAACGGTTCGGAGAGAGGTACCTTTCAGAGGAATTCATTGAGTGTCAAATCAATGAGTTCAAGGCATTATGATAGGGAGGTCGTACGGTGCTCGAGTACGAGGCACGTTTTATGGAGCTGCTTCGGTATGCTCTGCACCTTAACACAAAGAAACTTAAGGTTAACCGATTTATGTTTGGCCTTAGGGGAAGCCTGTGTGCAAAGGTTAGGATTTTGATGCCTTTAAGCTTTCACGATGTCATCCAGAAGTCCCTCATAGCAGAGGAGGACCTTATCAGTGGGGGTTAGACCAGGACTCCAGCGAGACCAACAGGGCAGGGTTCATCTGAAACACAGCAGCACCAGACACCAGCGAGACTTACGCCGGGATATCATGCCTTTTAGAGGGGATCCACTTTCACTACACCCTGACGACCGTCGCCTCAACAGCGGACACATTATCGGGGACCACCACATCAGTAGTAGCATCAGCCGCAACAACAACAATTTAGGCTTGTTTAGTAGAACAAACCAGGGTTCCAGGCCGGTGGGCCAGTATCTTCTACTTTGCGTACCAGGACTATTGGGCCGAAGAAGGGGTGTTGGATGTGTGAGGATCCAAAATACTAGCGCGACTATCCTGTGGAGAGGACCAGAGAATCCAGATAAGCAGGACCCACAACCGTGGGAGATATGGGCAAGGCCCATCGTATTCATGCAGTAGTTAATAACTACCAGGCAGAGCACCAGTCGACTGTGCTTGAGACGACAGGTACTGTCGCTGACACGACTCTTAGTATTTTGATAGACCCCGATGCTACCGAGAGTTTCATTTCTGGTGCAGCGCTAAAAAGGATTAAGGTAAAGGCAGTCGAACAGGACGAGTTTAGATTCATAGAGATAGCTTCGGGAGCCAAACAAAAGGTTGGAGGAAAGGTTATGGGTTGTGTCCTTAACCTGGGAGAGTTTTTCATGAGGGCCAACTTGTACATCACGATCTTAGGATCTTATGATGTCGTGATTGGTATGGATTGGTTGGAATTGCATGAGGCGATACTCAACTGTAAGACAAAACTATTGATATTGGTTGATGATGAAGGATAGAGACGTGTGATTGTAGGACGGAACCAACGAGTTTTCCTGAGGTTCATCTCTTTCTTACAGTTATGGAAGCGTATGTGCAAGGGGTGCAAGGTTTATGTGATCCTTGCACTAATTGAGAAGGGAGTAGCGGAAGGTATAGAACACCTTCCGGTGGTGAAGGAGTTTGCGGACGTATTTCCCGAGGAGTTACCTGGGATGCCGCCATAAAGGGAATTGGAGTTTACCATAGACCTGAAACCGGGGACCGAACCCATATCAAGAACACCTTATCGGATGTCGACCTCGGAGTTACAAGAGTTGAAAATGCAACTGAAGGAATTGTTGGACCTGGGACTTATACGTCCTAGTGTGTCACCGTGGGGTGCACCGATTATTTTCATACGAAAGAAGGACAGATCGTGGAGGCTTTGCATTGACTACCGTCAACTGAACAAGTCCATGATCAAGAATCAATATCCCTTGCCGATAATTGATGATCTGTTCGATCAAATGAAGGGTGCGACGGTGTTCTCCAAGATCGATTTGTGATCAGGGTATCACTAGTTGTGGATCAAGGAGGATGAAGTCCCTAAGACCACCTTTAAGATGAGCTTTGGACATTATGAGTTTACTATTTTACCATTTGGACTGACAAACGCCCCAAGAGTATTTATGAGTTTGATGAATGGGGTGTTCTGTGAGTACTTGGAAAAGTTCGTGCAAGTGTTCATTGACGATATTTTGATATACTCTCAGACTACGGAGGAGCATGACGAGCACTTGCACTTGGTACTACAGTGTCTGAGAGAGCACAAATTGTATGGGAAATTGTCCAAATGCTCTTTTTATCTATCAAGGATTCACTACTTAGGGCACGTCATCTTCGGTGAAAGTATCGTCGTGGATCCAACCAAGGTCGAGGCTATTATGGAATGGCCTGCGTCGATGAATGTCATGGAAGTGCATAGCCTTATGGGTTTAACAGGATACTATCGACGATTTTTCAAGGGATTTTCAAAGATAGCAAATCTGATCATGGAATTGCAAAAGAAAAACAAGAAGTTTGTTTTGACCAAGAAATGTGTGGAAGCATTTAAGAGGCTTAAGGAGTTGTTGACAACAACGCCAATACTAAAGGTCACTGACATGGACGTGGACTTGTTAGTATGCACTGATGCATCCAAAGAAGGTTTAAGCAGAGTCTTGATGAAAGATGGATGAGTGATTGCTTACATTTCGAGGAAACTAAGAAGGCATGAGGAGAATTACACGACGCACGATTTGGAGTTATTAGCCATCATATATGCCTTGAAGGTTTGGAGACACTACCTTGTTGGATGAAAATTTGAACTAAATACTGATCATTGTGGACTACAACACATTTTTACGCAAAACTACCTGAACGCGCGACAAGGAAGTTGGTCGGAATTGCTTAGCGAGTACAACTTTGAGATTACTTAAATAAAGGGAATAGTGAACCGAGTGGAGGATGCTTTGATTCGGAGACAACGAATCTTCTTGGTGTTTCTCCTTCAAATGAATCTACGTGAGAGGATTCTCACTTTACAGTGTGACAATGACTGGTACAAGGAGGTCGAGGGATTTATCGAACAAAACACCATGATGGTACCATGATTTGAGGGATTTTCATTTGATAGCGATGGTTTATTGAGGTTTAGAAGTCAGATTTATGTACTGCCAAACGACAAGTTGAGGATGTTGATCCTGAGCCAGGCTCATAGAGTAGTTTACATGGCTCACCCAAGAGTCGCAAAGATGAGGGAAGACCTTAAACCCTTATTCTCTTGATGAAGAGTGCTCACTTTATTCCTGTGCGTATGATGAATCAGGCACCTGATATAGCTAGAGTTTTCATAAGTGATATTATGAGGATGCGTGGTGTTCCTAAGAAGATTATATCCGATCAAGGATTGATGTTTACTGGATGATTTTGGATGAGTTTCGAAGAGGCCTTGGGAACCCAACTTAACTTTAGTACCATGTACCCCCCCAGAGACTGACGGGAAGATTGAACAAACGAACCAAAACCTGGAGGACATGTTGTGCATGTACATAATCGACCAACAAAAGCATTGGGAGGAATTCTTGAGGATAGGGTCCTAGTGGGACTAGAAGTGATTCAAGAAATGGAAGAGAAAATGAAAACCATAAGACAAAGGATTAAAGAAGCACGGGATCAACAGAAGAGTTATGCCAATGCGCACCGAGTCGACCGTAGTTACGAGGTCGGTGATCGAGTCTTCTTTCAGGTTAAACAACATAAGAGTTTGATCAAGTTTGGTAAGGGAGCTAAACTCTCTCCTAGGTTCATGGGACCTTTCAAGATTGTGGAGAGAAAGGGGATCGTGACCTATTGACTAGCCTTCCCTGATTCTTTGAGGCGTATGCACGATGTTTTTCATGTATCTGTTTTGAGACATTATATTAGTGATCCTACACATGTGATTGACATAAGTTCCTTGCAGGTACCGGACGAGGGAGTGCTCATGGCTGAACCGGTCCGCATCTTAGATCATCGCGGTCGATAGTTACGACGTCGAACAATAGACTAGGTCAAGGTCCACTAGGACAATTATAGTCTGCACTCGATGAACTAGGAGGACGCATATGATATGCGCCACCAGTTTCCATTTTTGTTTGATAGAGAGACTTATGATACTGTGATGCATTATTTCAGCATTTATACTATGAAACTTCAGGACGATGTTTAGACCAAGAGGGGGTGTATGTAACATCCCCCTCTGCTGCACTGAGAAAACTTGTTCTTTGAGGACACTTGCTCGCAAGTGATCTGGATTATTATGATATTAAAAAATTTATCCTTGATTATGATGCATTATGGTAGATGACATGATGTTTTACTATTTTGACATAGACAGGTGCTATTGAATCAGTTTTACTTAGTGTGCAGGGTTTTGGACCTTGAGGATGCAAAGGCATCGATGGAACCCCTTGGACTCTCGATCGAGTCAGGGAGTGTGCTTGGGGTTTGATTCTTTACTGTGATTTTAGCACATTGGATTAGATGATAAGATGTGGACATGTTCTGACACGATTGTTGATGATGGAGGTTGATGATAGCTTGCCGACCAGACTCACATATGGAGTAAAGGGGCCACACACATGACTACCAGAGAGGTTGAGGGAGAGGTGTGGACAACAACCCTACCATAGCCTACTAGCACTCCCACCGTGGCTTGAACTGTAGGTTAACGATTACCTAGTTCGAGAGGACCCAAGATGCCATGAGGGTAGACTACGACAGTCGCTCACGATGATTCTAAGGGGCGTTCAATAAGGTGGGGCACTTATTCCTTAGAATCACTTAGTCTCCCACAAGTTCACCTGGCAGAGTGTTGACTCCAGGGGTTATTGATGTCTACCAATCAGTCAAGAGGTGAGTGGCACCCTTGGAGCACATGGTGCATCCTGAAGGGCACGTCGCGCAAAAGAAACAAAAGAGGTGAGTGGCACCCTTGGAGCACATGGTGCATCCTGAAGGGCACGTAACGCAAAAGAAACAAACGAGGCGAGTGGCACCCTTGGAGAACGTGGTGCGTCCTGATGGGCACGTCACGTTGATGATTATGAAGGAACAAACCTAGATGGCCCTAAGACATTTAACACATTAAGAAATTCTTAAACAACTTCCCTAATGAAATGTCACCCAGTTCAGAATCTAAGTTCTAAGTCTAGAACTTCTATAGGGGTAAAATTTTGTCTAACCTTAAGAAAAATACCCTATAAAAAATAAAAATAAAAATTAAACTAAAAACCACTTAAGTAATAGTCTTACTCTTCATAAAAATTTTGGGTTAAAATGAAGAGAGTAATAATTTAATTAAAATCAGTGGTTTTAAATTGTAAAGAAGAATTTAATTTTTTTTAACTTGTGAAAGTGTAAAAGATATTTAATTAATAATAAAAGGAAAAGATTTAATGGCGCAACTACCATTTTGGCTCTAATAAAAAGGGGAAAGAAGGGAATAATAAAAAATTATTAAACTAAGGAATGGAGGAAACATAATAAGGGAAAGAGGGGAACTTATGGTAAAAAGCGAGGTCAACATAGTAAAGAATCTGAAATTAAGAA
>ML810979.1:135231-153442 GCA_009831015.1 Picea engelmannii
GGTTGACGAGCAGGAGTAGCACAGAGCGCATGGACGTCATAGAAGCGGGAGATCAGGCAACTGTATGTCGTTCTATTTTGTAGAGTAGAATGCATATTGTTTGTAAACGGATTAAATGTTAGCTGATAGAGGACCCCTCCTTCTTAGCCTAGCTGTTTGTTGGATTGAATGGTTGTATTTATTTATATACTTCAGCGATTGCAATATGTGATAGCCGTAAATTTTTACCCTGCATTATTAATGATGGAGAATCTAATTCCACTTCTTCATTACTTAAATGGCTAAATCAACTGAGTAAATATCATCTAAACTGATGAATTTGTTTCTATATGTTCATCACCTAAAGGCGGTGACATTCCATCATGTAAAGAACGGAGGATAGAACTCACGTTAAAGAATAACCATCACTGTCTGTTTACGCCTCTTTACAATGATGAGAGCACATGCCATAATCGATTGTAGCTCAACTTATGAATGGATTGTTGAAACCCTAGTGGCAGGTTCTTAACTTTGCTTAGTATTTTTTTATAAAAAAAAACAAAAACAAAATAAAACAATACAACCCTAAACATTAACAACGAGACAGAATAACACAAGTCCAGTGTAGTGATAGTGATGACCTCTACAGTGTTCCAAGAGGAAGTCGAAACCAGTGAACTTCCTACGAAGTTGAAACAAGGGCGATGGGATGAAATGGTAGAAATTATAACACCGATCGATTATGATGTCAAGACATAGTATGGCCGTTGGTGACTTCGGTTGAAACTCCAAATTTTTTAAAAAGATATATTCGTCCCTGGAACTCATCGCTTAATGGTGAGCTTAACTGTGTAACCAACATATTATTGGCGAGTTTGATCTTTCTGTTCATCATTGTTATTGGTCATTAAACTCTGTGTTTTTTCGGCCTCCTTTAAAATCTAATGCATGCCTCGAGAAAGTATTGGATATTCTGTAAATTATCTTACTGTTCAAGGGTAAAGAAGGTTTATGCAACATCAGGTCGTAGATATTTCAGTTACTGATGTACCTTTCAGATTTATACAGAACCAACTTTTCTCTTGATTATGATTAGGTTAACCTACTAAAACACCCCTTTCTTTATCTAAATTTTTCATACCTGAACTTTCCAGAATGTGTGGCCAGGCGTTGATTTCGATTGTCTGCACCATTAACTTCTCGTAGCGTTTACTCAGCGATTCCCTCAGGAACTCCCCATAATTGCCCCTTTCGCTATTGGCAGGAAGCCTGCATGGCTGGTATGCCCACACTTCCTGCATTAATTATGGAGTGTGTGCCTAAATGCCACGAAGTGCTTGATTTCTCACAGCGACTCCTAACCAGGAAAATACCTTTAGCAATATTCTTAAATACTACAACTAATTTGTCATTATAAAATGCAATAACTTTATTCCTGGATCGTATTTTCCCAAAATACAATTACCTTGCATGTATTACTAAGAACTGTATTCAAGATTCTAGCCAGATGTTTTGTTTTAATCATCGATGGATAGCTGGTGTATTTACTAATTTAAATATTGCCAGTACAATTTCCTAAATTTTTAAAACCCGCCATATCATCTTTTGTAGGGTGGGAGCTAGTTACCCATGGACCTTCCATTTCCTTGTCCCTTAAATGGTTAGCTTAAAAATCTTTAAGTTTATTTAGATAGAAATTTTTATAATAAATATAAAAAAAAAAATTACAGTTAATGTGAGTAACAATTATTATTTTGTTTAAAAGGTTCAGTTGTAGTTAAATCGTAGTTCTGTTTATAATTTCTATTGTTTGCAATTTGAATAATTGTAATTAATTTAAAATAAGAATTATTATTTTACAAATTGAATAATTTCATGGTTGTAAAATTGATTACTTTTATATAATGTAATAAAATATTTATTGTTCTTAATGAATTTTGTGAACCATTGAAATATAGAGCATTGTATTTGAAATTGGAATACTTAGGATAACTGTAAGGCCAAAATCCTAGAAATAGTACTATAAGTATAAAACATGTAATTTCAATTAAAAGACCTTTGACTCTTCTTGATTTGGTTTTTGTAGTGTAAATTACTATAAATTTCAAAGATATATGTATAGGCTTTGTGAATGCAATGGAATCCTCAATGTTTGATCTATTATTTAATAGATAGTGAAAATTCATCATAATGGTATTAAGCCACAAAACCATATAGTTATTTTTATTATTATAGTGTATTTCATTTAGTTTAAATCAAATTGCAAATTGTTACTCGTGCGCCTTTAAGAGAGGCGTACGAACGAGTGAATTGTATGGTTATAATAAAATGTGTGCACCCTGAAATTGTAGAGGGGTGAGACAGATGTAATTGATTTCCTTGCTCCATGATTTAGTCGATACTTATTGTGCATCATGGTATATAGCTACAGTTGAATTAATGAATGATTAATTTCGCACCTTGAGTAAAGTAGATGACTACCTTTCTTCTTGAATTTAAATCAAGTTGATTTCTTTGCGCATGCACTTATGTCGTTCCATTTGGAGTTAGTAACCAATTTCTCTTGCACCGTAGAAATTCAAGTGATGCGTGTTGATTCATAGAACTTTATCCTGCAGTGATCGTCTTGTTGTTTGTCGATTTATAATATTTAGTTTTGGTCCGGATTGAGTTGGGCGGGATGTAGACACTTCCATGTTCCTGAGAACAGTCGCCAGACCTGAGACCTTAAATGGTTAAAATCGATGGGAACCTAGGATTGAGCATTGCTTATGTGTCTTGGAGGTTCTAATCATTGATGGGTAGGACGGGCGGGTAGTGAGTCGTATTATTTGTCAATTGTTTGTCATTCATTATTTGCAGAGGTTTATGTGCGTCTTAGGTCTTTATGTTGTCATCACATTGCATGCATCATGTTCATCGTCGTATGGCAACGCAGAGTTGAATGTATATATTATCCTTGTACACATGCGTAGACACACACAAAAAAAAAGAATTGTGCTTGTTATAAGAGGTTTGTGGTCGTAACGAGGAGGATCGTTACATATGGTATTAGAGCGGGTTCGACCTATGACTTGGGATCACTACGGATTTCGTTCACATGATTTAACTATATTGTTGCTGATCCAGTTGATTCTGTTTGTGCAGGTAATCATGGTTAGAGGATGCCGCGGAGGTAGATGAAGGGGTGCTAGGGGCGGAGTGCGACGCCTCCAGTAGAATCCACACCTGAGGGGTCTAACCCCCAAGGAGACGAGCAGGTTCTCAGACAAGAGCAGATAGCAGTTGGAGATTTTTTCAAGATGATGAGATCTTTTCAGCACATGTTTGAAGCACTGATCAATTGTTTGGATAGAGATGAGGCCAGGGCACCAACACCCTCTAAGGTTCCGCAGCACGCACCGGACGTTACTGGTAGCATTCATCGTGAACTCGAGAAAGTCAAATTTCCTGAGTTCTTTGGTGCCCCGGATGGCACAGCAGCCGAGGCATGGCTGGAGAACATGGAGATGTGCTTTGCACTTCATGATTATACCTCCAACATGAAGGTCCGCATGGCAGTTTTTCAATTGAAGGGGAGCACCCTTCTATGGTGGAAGACGCTCTTACTGTAGTTGAACATATCCATGGAAGACATGTCATGGGAACTGTTAGAGGAACAGTTTCGAGAGAGGTACCTTTCAGAGGAATTCATTGAGCGTTAGCTCAATGAGTTCAAGGAATTATGATAGGGAGGTCGTACGGTGCTCGAGTATGAGGCACGTTTTATGGAGCTGCTTCGGTATGCTCCACACCTTAACACAGAGAAACTTAAGATTAGTCAGTTCGTGGTCAGCCTTAAGGGAAGCCTGCGTGCAAAGGTTAGGATTTTGATGCCACAAACCTTGCATGATGTCATCCATAAGGCCCTCATAGCAGAGGAGGAGCTTATCAGTGGGGGTTAGACGAGGACTCTAGCAGGACCAGCAATGCAGGGTTCATCTGGAACACAACAGCACCAGACACTAGTGAGACTTACGCCGTGATATCATGGCTTCTAGAGGGGATCCACTTTCACTACACCCTGATGACCGCCGCCTCAGCAGCAGACACCTTATGGGGGACCACCGCATCAGCAACAGCGTCGCCCATAGCAGCAACAATTTACGCCTATTTAGCAGAACATACCAGGGTTCCACGCCGGTGGGCCGTCATCTTCTACTTTGGGTATCGGGACTACTAGGTCGAAGAAGGGGTGTTGGATGTGTGGGGAGCCACACCACTAGTGCGACTATCTTGTGGAGACGACCAAGCATCTGGATCAGCAGGACCCACTACTGTGGGAGATATGGGTAAGGCCCATTGTATTCATGCACTGGTTAATAACTGCGAGGTAGAGCACCAGTCGACTGTGCTCGAGATGACAGGTACTGTCGCTGACCAGAACCTTAGTATTTTGATAGACTCGGGTGCTACCGAGAGTTTCATTTCTGGTGTAGCGCTAAAAAATATTAAGGTAAAGGCAGTCAAATAGGATGAGTTTATCTTCGTAGAGATGGCTTCGGGAGCCAAACAAAAGGTTGGAGGAAAGGTTACGGGCTGTGTCCTTAACCTGGGAGAGTTTGTCATGAGGGCCAACTTGTACGTCACAATCTTAGGATCTTATGATGTCGTGATTGGTATGGATTGGTTGGAATCGCATGAGGCGATACTCAACTGTAAGACGAAATGGTTGAGCTTGGTTCATGACAAAGGGCAGAGACGTGTGATTGTAGGACGGAACTAGGGAGTTTCCCTGAGGTTCATCTCTTCCTTATAGTTATGGAAGAGTATGCACAAGGGGTGCAATCTTTATGCGATCCTTGCGCTAAATGACAAGGGAGTAGCGCAAGGTCTAGGACACCTTCCGGTGGTGAAGGAATTTGCGGACGTATTTCCCGGGGAATTACCTGGGATCCCACCATAAAGGGAATTGGATCTTACCATAGACCTAAAACCGGGGACTGAACCCATAGAAAGAACACCTTATCAGATGTCGACCCCGGAGTTACAAGAGTTTAAAATGAAACTGAAGGAATTGTTGGACCTGGGACAGATACGTCCTTAGTGTTTCATCGTGGGGTGCACGGGTTATTTTCATATGAAAGAAGGACAGATCATGGAGGATTTTCATTGACTACCGTCAATTGAGCAAGGACATGATCAAGAATCAGTATTCCTTGCCGAGAATTGATGATCTGTTCGATCAAATGAAGGGTGAGATGGTGTTCTCCAAGATCGATTTGCGATTAGGGTATCACCAGTTGTTGGTCAAGGAGGATGAAGTCCCTAAGACCACCTTTAAGATGAGATTTGGACATTACGAGTTTACTGTTTTACCCTTTGTATTGACAAATGCCCCAAGAGTATTTATGAATTTGATTAACGGGGTGTTCCGTGAGTACTTGGACAAGTTCGTCCAGGTGTTCATCGATGATATTTTGATATACTCTGGAACTACATAGGAGCATGGAGAGCACTTGTGCTTGGTACTACAGTGTCTGAGAGAGCGCAAATTGTATGGGAAGTTGTCCAAATGCTCTTTTTATCAATAGAGGATTCACTACTTAGGGCATGTCATCTCCGGTGAAGGTATCGCCATGGATCCAGCCAAGGTCGAGGCTATCATGGAATGGCCTACACCGATGAATGTCATGGAAGTGCGTAGCTTTATGGGTTTAGCAGGATACTATCGATGGTTTGTCGAGAGATTTTCGAAGATAGAAATTTCGATCACAGAATTGCAAAAGAAAAACAAGAAGTTTGTTTGGACCGAGAAATGCGCGAAAGCATTTCGGAGGCTTAAGGAGTTGTTGAAAATAGCGCCAATACTAAAGGTCCCTGACATGGACGCGGAATTCTTGGTATGCACGGACACATCCAAGGAAGGTTTAAGCAGAGTCTTGATGCAAGATGGACAAGTGATTTCTTACATTTCAAGGAAACTAAGAGGGCATGAGGAGAATTACACGACGCACGATTTGGAGTTATTACCCATCGTATATGCCTTGAAGGTTTGGAGACACTACCTTGTTGGATGAAAATTTGAACTAAATACTGATCATTGTGGAATTCCTTAGCAAGTACAACTTTGAGATTACTTACATAAAGGGAACAATGAACTGAGTGGCTGATGCTTTGAGTCGGAGACCACAAATCTTCTCGGTGTTTCCTCTTTAGAGGAATCTACGTGAGAGGATTCTCACTTTACAGCGTGACGATAACTGGTACAAGGAGATAGAGGGATTTATCGGACAAAACAACATGATGGTACCACGATTTGAGGGATTTTCATTTGATAGCGATAGTTTATTAAGGTTTAGAAGTCGGATTTAAGTACTGCCAAACGACGAGTTGAGGATGTAGATCCTGAGAGAGGCTCATAGAGTAGTTTACATGGCTCACCCGCGAGTCACAAAGTTGAGGGAAGACCTTAAACCCTTATTCTTATGGAAGGGAATGAAGGCTGACATAGTCAACTATGTGACCAGATGTCTAGAGTATCAACAAGTAAAGGCTGAACATAGACACCCAGCAGGATTACTTCAACCACATGCCATTCCGAAATAGAAATGGGAGGTTATTTCGATGGATTTTATTGTTGGATTTCTACTGACGGCAAGGAGAGATGGCTCGATTTTCGTAGTGGTAGACACTCTGATGAAGAGAGCTCACTTTATTCCTATGCATATGACAAATTAGCCACCTGACATAGCTAGAGTTTTCGTCAGTGAGATTGTGAGGCTACATGGCGTTCCTAAGAAGATAATATCCGATCAAGGATCAGTGTTTACTGGACGATTTTGGACGAGTTTCCAAGAGGCCTTGGGAACCCAACTTAACTTTAGTATCGCGTATCATCCAGAGACTGATGGGCAGACCAAATGAATGAACCAAACCTTGGAGGACATGTTGCACATGTACGTAATGGACCAACAAAAGTGTTGGGAGGAATTATTGCTTCTAGTAGAGTTTGCTTACAACAACAATTACCAGAGCACCATTAAGATGGCGTCTTTCGAGTTTCTTTACGAGTGACCGTGTCAGATTCCCTTGAGTTTGGATCGGCTTAACGATAGGGTCCTAGTGGGACTAGAATCAATCCAACAAATGGAAGAGCAAATGCAAACCATAAGACAAAGGATTAAAGAAGCGCAGGATCGATAGAAGAGTTATGCCAATGCGCACCGAGTCGATAGTAGTTACGAGGTCGATGATCGAGTCTTCTTGCGGGTTAAACCATATAAGAGTTTGATAAAGTTTGGTAAGGGAGATAAAATCTCTCATAGGTTCGTGGGACATTTCGAGAATGTGGAGAGAAAGGGGCCCGTGGCCTATCGACTAGCCTTGCCTGATTCTTTGAGGCGTATGCATGATGTTTTTCATGTATCTGTTTTGAGACATTATATTAGTGATCCTACACATGTGATTGAGATGACTTCCTTGCAGGTATCGGATGAGGGAGCGCTCACGGCTGAGATTGTCTGCATCTTAGATCATCGCGTTCGACAGTTATAACATCGAACGATAGACCAGGTCAAGGTCCAGTGGGACAATTATAGTCCGCACTCGGTGACCTGGGAGGACGCATATGATATGCGCCACCAGTTTCCATTTTTGTTTGATAGATAGAATTATGATACTGTGATACATTATTTCGGCATTTATACTATGAAACTTCGAGACAAAGTTTAAACTAAGAGGGGGTGTATGTAACATCCCCCTCTGGCTCACTGAGAAAACTTATTCTTTGAGGACACTTGCTCGCTAGTGATCCATACTATTATGATATTAAAACATTTGTCCTTGATTATGATGCGTTATGGTAGATGACATGATGTGTTACTGCTTTAACATAGATAGGTTCTATTGACTCGGTTTTACTTAGTGTGTATGGTTTTGGACCTTGAGAATGTAGAGGCATCGACGAAACCCCTTGGACTCTGGATCGAGTCAGGGAGTGTGCTTGGGGTTTGATTGTTTACTGTGATTTTAGTACATTGGATTAGATGATATGATGTGGACATGTTTTGACACGATTGTTGATGATGCAGGCTGATGATAACTTGCCGACCAGAGTCACATATGGAGTAAAGGGGTCACACACACGACTACCAGAGAGGCTGAGGGAGAGGTGTGGAAAGAAACCCTTGCACAGCCTACTAGCACTCCCGTCGTGGCTCAAACTTTAGGTTAACGATTACCTAGTTCGAGATGACCCACGATGCCGTGAGGGCTGACTGCGACAGTCACTCACAATGATTCTAAGGGGCACGCAATAAGGTGGGGCCCTTATTCCTTAGAATCCCTTAGTCTCCCACAAGTTCACTTGGCGGAGTGTTGACTCCAGGGGTTATTGATGTCTACCAATGAGTCAAGAGGCGAGTGGCATCCTTGGAGCACGTGGTGCATCTTGAAGGGCATGTCACACAAAATAAACAAAAGAGGCGAGTGGCACCCTTGGAGCGCATGGTGCATCCTGAAGGGAACGTAGCGCAAATGAAACAAACGAGGCGAGTGACACCCTTGGAGCACATGGTGCATCCTGATGGGCACGTCACATTGATGATGATGAAGGAACAAACCTAGATGACCCTAAGACATTTAACACATTAATAAATTCTTAAACAACTTCCCTAATGAAATGTCGTCCAGTTCAGAATCTAAGTTCTAAGTCTAAAACTTCTATAGGGGTAAACTTTTGTCTAACCTTAAGAAAAATACCCTATAAAAAATAAAAATAAACATTAAACTAAAAACCACTTAAGTAATAGTTTTAGTCTTCATAAAAATTTTGGGGTAAAATGAAGAGAGTAATAATTTAATTAAAATCAGTGGTTTTAAATTGTAAAGAAGAATTTAATTTTTTTTAACTTGTGAAAGTGTAAAAGATATTTGATTAATAATTAAAGGAAAAGATTAGATCGCACAACTTCCATTTTGGCTCTAATAAAAACGGGAAAGAAGGAAACAATAAAAAATTAGGAAACTAAGGAATGGAGGAAACATAATAAGGGAAAGAGGGGAACTTATGGTAAAAAGCGAGGTCAACATAGTAAGGAATCTGAAATTAAGAACCTTTTAAATTGAACTAAATTAGMAACTTCATTTTAGGGAAAKTATTTATACCTGTAAGGGAATCTAAAAACACCTAGGAGGGTGGGTGAGGGAAAAGAGACAATTATTAATTTAAAGAAAATAATTATTGGAGGAAAGTGGGGGATGGATGCCACTTGTATGAAGGAGAATTTTTGGAACTTTTTATTTAAAAATAAAAATTTAACGAGATTAGGGAAAGAATAGAAGTGCTAAAATGCTATAAAAGAAAGAGAGGAGAAGCAAGTAGAGGATTGGCTATTAGCATAACGTTACACTGCCAGATTACTGACTTAACTGATTTACTTGTGAGGAGTTTGGATTTTTCATCTCAGATAGGAGTGGTAGCTCAGCGTTGCGAGGCGAGCTGGGAGCTAGACATACCATCTGGATAGTGTGTGGCCCCTTTGTGGCTCAGGGGGCTAAGGGGGAAGTAGAGTACCCCTAGCGATTGGCTAGGAGGTACCTGTGAGATCTCGACGGTCGGTGAACTGGAGCGGAACAGAGTGTGTGGACGGCATCGAAGCGGGAGATCAGGTAATGGTACAACCTTCTATTTTGTAGAGTAGAATGCATATTGTTTGTAAATGGATTAAATGTTAGCTGATAGACGACCCCTCCTTCTTACCCTAGTTGTTTGTTGGATTGAATGGTTTTCTTTATTTATATACTTCAGCGATTGCAATATGTGATAGCCGTAAATTTTTACCCTGCGTTGTTAATGATGGAGAATCTAATTCCACATCTTCATTACTTACATGGCTAAATCAACTGAGTAAATATCATCTAAACTGGCGAATTTGTTTCTATATGTTCATCACCTAAAGGCGGTGACATTCCATCATGTAAAGAACGAAGGATAGAACTCACGTTAAGGAATAACCATCACTGTATGTTTACGCCTCTTTCCAATGATGAGAGCACATGGCATAATCGATTGTAGCTCAACTTATGAATGGATCACTAAAACCCTAGTGGCAGGTTCTTAAGTTTGGTTAGTATTTTTTTATAAAAACAAAAACAAAATAAAAAAAAAACAATACAAACCTAAACATTAACCACGAGATAGACTAACACAAGTCCAGTGCGGTGATAGTGACAACTTCTATAGTGTTCCAAGAGGAAGTCGAAACCAGCGAACTTCCTAGGAAGTTGAAACAAGGGCCGCAGGTGGAAATGGTAGAAATTATAACACCACTCGATTATGATGTCAAGACATAGTATGGCCGTTGGCGACTTCGGTTGAAAATCCAAACTTTTTAAAAAGATATATTCGTCCTTGGCAGTCATAACTTAATGGTGAGCTTAATTGTGTAACCAACATATTATTGGTGAGTTTGATCTGTCTGTTCATCATTGTTATTGGTCATTAAACTCTGTAGTTTTACGGCCTCCTTTAAAACCTAACGCATGCCTCCAGAAAGTATTGGATATTCTGTAAATTATCTTACTGTTCAGGGGTAAAGAAGGTTTATGCAACATCAAGTCGTAGATATTTCACTTACTGATGTACCTTTCAGATTTATATAGAATCAACTTTTCTCTTGATTACGAATAGGTTAACCTGCTAAAACGCCCCTTTCTTTATCTAAATTTTTTAGACCTGAACTTTCCAGAACGCCTGGCCAGGCATTGATTTCGATTGTCTGCACCATTAACTTCTCGCAGTGTTTACTTAGTGATTCCCTTAGGAGCTCCCCATAATTTCTCCCTTTTCTATTGGCAGGAAGCCTGCAGGGCTGGTATGCCCACACTTCATGCCTTGATTGTGGACGGTGTGCCTAAATGGCATGAAGTGCTTGATTTCTAACAGCGCATCCTAACCAGGAAAAGTCCTTTACCAATATTCTTAAATACTACAACTAGTTTGTCATTATAAAATGCAATAACTTTATTCCTGGATCGTATTTTCCCAAAATACAATTACCTTGCATGTATTACTAAGAACTGTATTCAATATTCTGGCCGAAAGTTTTGATTTAATCATCGATGGACATATGATGTATTTACTAATTTAAATATTGTCAGTACAATTTCCTAAATTTTTAAAACCTGCCATATCATCTTTTGTAGGGTGGGAGCTAGTTACCCATGGACCTTCCATTTCCTTGTCCCTTAAATGGTTAGCTTAAAAATCTTTAAGTTTATTTAGATAGAAATTTTTATAATAAATAAAAAAAAAAATATTTACAGTTAATGTGCATAACAATTATTATTTCGTTTAAAAGGTTCAACTGTAGTTAAATCGTAGTTATGTTTATAATTTCTATTGTTTGCAATTTGAATAATTGTATTTAATTTAAAATAAGCATTATTGTTTTACAAATTGAATAATTTCATGGTTGTAAAATTGATTACTTTTAGATAATGTAATAAAATATTTATTGTTCTTAATGAATTTTGTGAACCATTGAAATATAGAGCATTGTATTTGAAATTGGAATACTTGGGATAATTGTAAGGCCAAAATCCTAGAAATACTACTATAAATATAAAACATGTAATTTCAATTAAAAGACCTTTGACTCTTCTTGATTTGGTGTTTGTAGTGTAAATTACTATAAATTTCAAAGATATATCTATAGGCTTTGTGAATGCAATGGAATCCTCAATGTTTGATCTATTATTTAATAGATAGTGCAAATTCATCATAATGGTATTAAGTCACAAAACCATACAGTGATTTTTATTATTATAGTGTAATTCACTTAGTTTAAATCAAATTGCAAATTGTTACTCGCGCGCCTTTAAGAGAGGCGTAAGAATGAACGAATTGTATGGTTATAATAGAATGTGTGCACCCTGAAATTGTAGAGGGGTGAGACAGATGTAATTGATTTCCTTGCTCCATGATTTAGTCAATACTTATTGTGCATCATGGTATATAGCTACAATTGAATTAACGAATGATTAATTCCGCACCTTGAGTAAAGTAGATGACTACCTTGCTTCTTGAATTTAAATCAAGTTGATTTCTTTGTGCACGCACTTATGTCATTCCATTTGGAGTTAGTAACCAATTTCTCTTGCACCATAGAAATTCATGTGATGCGTGTTGATTCATAGAACTTTATCATGCAGTGATCCTCTTGTTGTTTGTCGATTTAGCATATTTAGTTTTGGTTCGGATTGAGTCGGGCGGGATGTAGACACCTCCATGTTCCTCAGAATAGTTACCATCCCTAAGACCTTAAATGGCTAAAATCGATGGGAACCTAGGCTTGATCCTTGCTTATGTGTCTTGGAGGTCCTAACCATTGCAGGGTAGGACAGGCAGGTAGTCAGTATTTTTATTTGTCGATTGATGTTCGTTCATTGTTTGTAGAGGTTTATGTGCGTCTTAGTTCTTTATGTTGTCGTCACATTGCATGCGTCATGTTCATCGTCGTATGGAAAGGCAGAGTTGAATGTATTTATTATCCCTGTACACACGCGCACACACACACAAAAAAAAATTCACTTGCTATAAGAGGTTTGTGGTCGTAACGAGGAGGATCGTTACAAGATGTGGGTAAAAGGCACCCCACTGCACTTCATCGTTGATAGTGGTATCCAGAAGAACCTCATATCAGTAGAGGTCGTCAAGTGCTTGGCCCTGTCGACAATGTCATACCCACAACCCTACACCATTGGATGGCTCCGCCAAGGAAGTGATCTCCGCGTCAGCCAACAATGTTGATTGTCGTACGACATAAATCCCTTCAAAGATGAGGTATTGTGTGATGTTGCTCCTCTCAATGTTTGTGATGTTCTTTTGGGCCAACCCTATTTATGGAAATGTCATGCTATATATGAGTCTAGGCCCCGTAGTGTTATTATTACTTTAAACAAGAAATTGTACAGGATACCCGAGGTTGTCCCACCTAGTGCTATTTCCTTGATCTCTGCTAAGCAATGCAGGAAGGTCATCTCTCAAACAGGGAAGTTTGTCTTCTTCGTGATTTGCTCTCAGAATGAGAGAAAAAATAAAGCCACATCGAGGGTCTTTGCGGTCGACCTCTCCACACAACAGAAGTAAGTATATAAGGTCATGGAAGAATACTCGGATATCTTCTCCTCACCTATCGGGGTACCTTTGCACTGTCAGGTCAAGAACCCCATCAATTTGACCCCTGACGCTCCATTTCCCAATGGTCCAATCTATCATTGCTCTCTTTTAGAGAATGAGGAGATCAAGCGACAGATCCAAGAACTGCTCCACAAGGGGCACATCCGTCCCATCTCATCACCTTGCGGGAGCCTAATCATGCTGGTACAGAAGAAAGATGGAACCTGATGACTTTGCATTGATTATCGATCTCTGAATAAAATCACAGTCAAAAACTGGTACCTGATTCCCTGAATCGACGACCTCCTTGATCAACTCATGGGGGAAAAATACTTCAGTAAGATTGATCTAAAGTCTGGCTACCACCAGGTCCCAATAGAATAGAAATATGTATGGAAGACTGCCTTCAAGTCAAAGGAAGACCTTTTTGAATGGTTGGTCATTCCCTTTGGTTTGACAAAGGCTCTAGCCACTTTCATGAGGATGATGGACGATATCCTGCGACCATTCACCAATAATTTTGTAGTGGTGTATCTGGATGACATTCTCATTTACAACAATACTTGGGCCGAACCCTTGCAACATATTCAGCAGGTTCTACACACCCTATGGCAACAAAAGCTATATGCCAACATGGAAAAATGCTCCTTCGGCATGGACAGGGTCCATTACCTAGGCTACATCATTGATCAACATGGCGTACATGTGGATCCAACCAAGATACAATTCATTCGTGACTGGCCAGCCCCAACCACACTCACTGAGCTTCAGAGCTTCTTGGGCCTGACCAATTTCTACCGCAAGTCTCTGTTGCGATTCTCCCATATTGCATGGGCCCTCAGCAAAATAACCAGGGGTGGTGGTAAGGTGAAATTTGCGTGGGGTCAGCCCCAACAACAAGCGTTCGATGATTTGAAGCAATGCTTGTTCTCAACCCCAGTACTTTCACTACCATATCTGCAACAGCCCTTTGAGATTGAGACTGATGCTTCAGACTATGTTGTGGGTGTCTTTCTCACGCAGCATGGCCACCCCATGGCCTATTATAGCGCGACACTATCAGATATTTTCTCTAAGTACCCTACTTACGATAAAGAAATGTACTCCATTGTGCAAGCCTACCGCAAGTGGAGACATTATATTCTTGGGAGGGAGACAATCATCCACACTGATCATAATCCATTGCAGTTCATGCAGATAGAAGGCAAATTGTAGAATGACTGTCATCAAAAGTGGTCCACATACTTCCAGCAATTCCACCTCAACATCGAGTATAAAATAGGAAACACCAACCGCGTTGTTGATTGCCTCAGTAGACCACCAGTCGTGGCACTCACCACAGTGCTAGACTCCTACAACCATGAGACCTATGGATGGCCCCAACTCTATGATATAGACCCGTACTTCGCCACAACCTACCAAATGTTGGGTGCAAAGGCAGTTGTCGATAATTTCCATCTTCACGATGGGTTGTTGTGTCATCTGGGCCATATATGTGTTCTATCAAGTGAGTGAGTGAATTTTATCTAGGAAGCCCACTACAACCGGGCGAAAAGACACTTCGGTGTCAAAAAGACAGTGGTGATGCTACAAAAACATTTCTACTGGATGAAACTTTGACAGGAGGTCAACAAGTATATGACGTCTTGCACTATCTACATTATTGCCAAACCAACCACTAAGAAACAGGGCCTGTACACCCCTCTTCCTACTCCTGATAGGCCATGGGAATCCATCTCAATCGACTACATGTCGGGCCTCCTATCCACCAAATGGGAAAATGACTATGTTTTTGTGGTTGTTGATCTCTTTTCTAAGATGGCGATTCTGGTTGCTTGTAAGAAGAGAATCACAATAGAATCCACTACCAAGCTCTTCTTTGAATGAGTCTAGGTACATTTTGGAATCCCACAAACCATTGCCTCAATCAGGACAGTAAATTTCTCAGCACATTCTGGTCAAGTTTCTGGTCACTGCTAGACACTAGCCTCACCAAATCCACGGCCTTTCACCCCCAGATAGATGGACAAATCGAGGTCGTAAATTGAATGATCGTGCATATCTTGCGCATGTATAATTCCAAGAACCCTCGCACATGGGATGAGAGTCTTCCCTATGTCCATCATAGCTACAACCGAGCCCTGCATAGCTCAACCGACCATAGCCACTTTCAGGTGGGGTTGGGATTCCAACCATTAGGTGCCATAGATGTTGCATTTCCCCTTGCGGTCACCTCGACCAACTCCTCTCCTGCTCGAACTGAGGATGAAAAAGCCACCTGGTTCATTGAGAGGATCCAGCACATCTGCCAATAGGTTCAAGATATCCTACAGAATTCCAATGACAAGTACAAGCAGTGCCATGACCAACATCAGGTTCCACATAAGTTTCAGGTGGGCGACAAAGTTTGGTTGCACTTGCAAAAATAACGCCTTACAAAACTCCATCGGAAGCTTCGCCCACTCCGTTATGAGTCGTACACCATCACCAAGGTTATGGGGGATAATTATTTTATGCTCAACATTCCTCCTTTCATTGGCCTGCACCCAGTGTTCAACGTGGACCTCCTTTGGCCTTATTTCCACCATTATTGGACACCTCAGATGTAGCAGAACAACTAACACCAACAGAGATCAACCCCGATAGCATACAACAGGCACCGAGTGATCAGATTGTGGACACACATATAAAGGGCACTCGACAACAAAGGCTCCAGCTTTATCGAGTCGTCAAAGTAGGGCAACTCCTGCACCAAGGCAAGTGGCTCACCTGGGGCCAAATTTAGCAGAAATTTCCTCATCTTATGGGGGAACTCAACGCAATGGAGACCATTTCTTCCTAAGGATGGAGGATTGATCCAGGTGGATATCAGTGGCCACCCACCTTTTCCAGTTGGCTTAAAACAACTTTCTAGCAATTTTGATAATTTACTATTTTTAGCAGTTTTTTGGGTTGTGAACTTCTGGAGCCGTTTTGAGGAACTAAACGATGTTTTTTGAGGTATGTTGTGTTCGAAAATTTTCATCATGAAATTTTGTGCATCTTTTGTATTTCTCGGATAGATATTTCCAATGGGCTATCATACGCCTAAAACGGAGATCGTATGCAAAAGTTACGACCCCAGGAACTTGATGTACTAACTTACCCAAACGGGGCCCACATGACTTTTGGTGCTTCATCTCCTAGGGTTAGGTTTTTGGATGTTTAGGGTTTTTGAAACTCCTCTTTATTGTAAAAAGGCCTTGAGATCCTCATTGTAATCATCTTATTGCAAATGAGCACAGTCGTCACATCTCTTCTCAGAGATAAATCGCCACCATTCCAGCAAGCTTGTTTTCTGCTGCATTTTACAGTTTTAGCTTATTTCCTTATTGAATAGAAAACCATTTTTTATTGTATCTCTGTTATTCTGTGTTAAGCATCTAGTAATAATCTGTAGTCATTTCGTTCTGCTCATAAAATCTGGATCAACAAAGATCAAGTAATTCATTATATGGCCTAATGGTACCTAGGCATTTGGTACATGATGTTGATTCCTTCATGGTGAGCCGAGATTTACAAGAAGTGGGAATAACTATGGTATTCACTATACTGGTAATTTGGCGATATGCTTGTTGCAAGCAAAAGCATGGTTACGATCAACGGGTTGGCTTAGTTGGCTTGGACATTCGAGATGAAGGATCTCGAAGCAACAAAACAATATTGAGCATAGAAATTCATAGAGATGAGATTGATGGTAAGTTTTGGGTTATAACAACTTGAGTACATGGTAACATACTCATGAAATTCGGTATGAATGATGTGAAACTGGTAAAATCTTTTTTGGCTTTCCATTATAAGCTTTCTTTAGGTTTGTGTCCAAGTGATAAAGAAGAAAAGGGTTATATGTCTCGTGTATAGTGTGCTAGTAGAAAGATTGATGTTTGCGATGAAAGGATGAGATATTTCACGTGCAGTTGGTGTTGTCTTGTTAGTGGTCACATGACAAATTGAGGTGGAGCACGAAATAGGTGCTTTGGTTTTGAAGCACTAGAATCATATATCTTTAGCTTGGAAGAGGGTGATGAATGGACAATGGCATGACATCAAGTAAATTGTTGTCAAGGTGGAGATTGTTAGAAATGTGACAACTATTTGGATAAGGCGGTTTTGACTGACCAAGTTTTGAGGTAGATTTATTGCCTCTTGTTGAAACCACTTAGCTAAGATATGGGCAGCATTTAATGTTTTTAGTTTTGTATAACTAAAGGAGACATTGTATAAATATGAATTCCTTAGAGCCATTTGAAGAGAAGGGATTTCAAGCTCTCTGAGGGTTGCCTACGGATGTTGTAATCTCTTGGTTCTTTCTTCTGATATAATGATGCTTCCATTGCCCTGTGGATGTTTCCCTCTCACCCTGTTTGATTGCTATTATGTACTTGAATTCATGTTTCTCTGTACTTGTTTATGCTTCTTCTACACAACACTTGTATATTTACCATCATAAAAACACTCAAAAGCTAAGGTAAACCAGGACATTTAATGCTTGTATTAATCAAATCATTTTTTAAAACGAGATGACGTTTAACAACTAAAAAGTGCAATCATTGTTTAGAAGGAGATGGCGCTTAACAGCTAAAAGGTGCAGCTAATCTAAACATACCAGTTATGCGATGAGAGAAATTTGTTTACTGTTCTGGAATTACACGTAAAAAGCAGCAGGGACGGTATAGCCAGATGTATGGTGGAATTCAGCCAAGGAATATGGTTCGTTCAAGCATATGTACATATGCTATAGAATCGTTCTCCTTTTATCAATAGATAGACGGAACAAAGCGCATGGTCAGCCTGTGGCAAAACGTGTCTAAAGGATTCCAGTTTTTTAAGTCAGATCATATTCCACGGTACAGATAGACAATTCATTTAGTTTATGACGCCATCAAAATCGCAGTGTTGCAGATATTGGATAAATGGAATTGTCAGTGAATCCAAGTCCAAGCAGTCGAGCGTGTATTTTGTTTTCTCTGTTGTTTTAGCTATCCAATTTGTTTTAGGAGTGGGAGATGTTGCCTTCGAGATGGGATCTCA
>ML810979.1:188331-201771 GCA_009831015.1 Picea engelmannii
GTGGTTCTTTATTGTTGCAAAGTTTCTTCATTTGGAACATATCTTGAAGGATAATTATGCTTTCCACAATGCTCAGAAGGATAAAGATCAAAACATTGACCTTCCATATGTCCAACTCAATGACAATATTGGCATTTAATAATCTTGAGAAGGTTAATATGAACATTCTTGATGAAATCCGACACTTTAGAAAAATATTGTTTGGTATAATCTAAAATTTGAAAGGTAACTTTCTTTTCATAACTAATACCTATTTTGTGTTTTTTTTCTCTAATTTCTTCCCAAGGTCTAATGATTGGCTTGGAAAGAGATATTTGAACTTGTTCATGCACAACTTCATCTTTATTTGCAATTGCAATTGAGGTTGGCTCAGTGAATTTCTCTTGCACTGGTTGTGATCTAAATCTACACAATCTAAACGAGTGTTGTTTTAAACAAGAATTAGTTTGGAATGTTGATTCTTACATTGAAGTTCATCATGAAGAAATTGAGGCTCAGTTTGAAGCACAATTCTACTTTGTTGTGTGAAACTGACAAACAAGTTATAAATGATCAAAGAGTTTCTTTGTCAATTGTGACCATATTGACTTCAACACACAATATTAAAGTATTCAATCACTCTATTTTTTTCATGAATTTGAGCCATTTAAAAAATGACTTAGAACTCAAAGAGTTTCTTGCAACTCTACCCTCAAACTCAACAAATAAGGAGTGTGAGCCGGAAAATCACAAATAAACTTAGAAAAATACTATTTGCAAGTTACTAATGTGTTGATTCTAGAGTTGATTTGACCTTCATGATTGAATTTGTAGTCTTTGGTTCTCTAGAGCACCACCAATTAATAATATAACCAATATTTTGAGCTTATGTCTAATACATGAATTCAAACTACTCATATTGCTACGAAATCCAGATTATAAAGGATAATGATGACCTAACACTCGAGCATTATCAATTCTTCCTATACCAACTTTTTCAAGCATTGAAAACATATATGAGTGTGTTGTTTTCATGAGGTTTTGTACCGTGCATTTTTTTCGCATGTAGGATATGAATACTCACGCTACTATGCAATATTTTATTTTCCACATTTTGATCCCCCAAAAATGTCTTGTCTGTTTCTTCTTGACCTTTCACATTAATAATTTGTTAAAAAAAATCTTGAAGTAGCACAGCCACACAAAATGTCTTGTCTGTTTCTTCTTGGCCTTTCACATTAATAATTTGTAAAAACAAATCTTGAAGTAGCACCAGCCAGACAAAAGGGGACAATATACAAGCAATGAATTAGTGATTTAGATGCCATAAGTGAGTTAAACCCCTTCCTATAGCTTGAAACGGACACCCAAGTCTTGGAGTAGGGATAAATTTAGTTGACCTAGTCTAGGAAGGATATGCTGATAATAGTGTTTATCTAGTAATCTTATAAATCGAGAATTTTCACTAAGCTTTGAGAAGAGACATGAAAGGAAGAATATATCTATAGACATGCGTGCCAATGTAATATGGTTTTAAATAATCCTTATGATATGAATTATGAGCAATATTAGAGATGAAAATAAATGAGATGGATGGATGGTGTATGATCTCTTGTGACCTCGATAAGCAGTCATGCCAACAACTTGCAGCAACAAACAAAATTCAAAGGTCATTTATTAGAAGAGGCATCTAACGATTTTGGAGGTATATATCAAAACAAGCTTTTGGAGGCATCTAACGATTTTGGAGGTATATGTCATAAACAAAAGTTGTATAACAAACCGCCATACGAGCATGTGATAAGATGGGTCGATATCCATCCTTTGTGCTGATAACATGAGCTTCGAGTTGCGTAGAGTCTAAGCCTGGAAATGGCTTCTAAGCAGTTGTTGTTGCACAGTTATTTCTTAAGAGGGGAATGTAACCAAGCAATTGAATAAACTGATATGTCCTAAGAAAATTTATGTTGAAATTCCAGGAACCTTAAGCACATATTCCTTGGGACCATATAGGCGGCTTGCTAGCTAGTCAAAGATATCAATTTGATTTCTGAGATAGCAAATGCATCAAAATCCTTCAAACAGTAATGCAAGAATCGTCATAATATCATCGATAAAGCACTCGAATTGCAAGGAAAATTACTTGATGAAATGTCTACACTTCAAATTGAATGCGGAATAAGGTCGGGTGTTTTTCCAAATATCTGACACCAAATAATTGCAATAAAGTTTGCAATGTATCATAATTGGATTCCTATGCTGAAGCCTACGTTAGAACTATGAACGTTCATGCACGTAGAGAGTTGAAGACAAGATGTCTTGTGATCACAGGCTTATTCTAATCTAATTGAGATATAGAAATCCTAATGGTTATGTATGAAAAAGAAGGCTGGCATACTTGGTAGGTAGAGTAACTTACAGGGGTGCAGGGAATAATTAGAGATGGAAAGCCTATAGAGAGACATTTATGTGTGTGAAAGGAAATCAAATGCCAGAATTAACTTATTATGGACAACTACCATAGATTAACATAGCCATAAGAACTATAAGCTTTCATACGAATACACGAAGATGATATAGATTAATGGTGAATGTTTTCCATAAATATGATACAAATATACATGATATGATTTTTGAATTTGTCTTTCAAGAAATATCTTAGATACCTGATGTAACTTGTGGCTTTTCATAATAATACAAAATACAATAACCCCACTGAACTAAATTTCCAAAAGAATATAACTATACAAAATTATAGATATGAGACACATATAATATGATCACAGGGCTTCTTTTGTATCATATTAATAGTATTAAATCACATAATTCATACTTTGAACTATAGTTTGTATTTTTATCTAGCTCGAATTTATTTAAATCAAGAATGTAAGAATGTTTTCATATCTTTGTGTTGATGTAAAAAAAATTATACTTAATATAAATTTGCGTTAATTTAAAAAAAAAAAAAAATAATAATCTTAATTTATTTGACTATTAATTTGATTTGAGTACCTTTCTTCACACGATATTTAAGTAGCCATAGGACTATTAGATCCAACATCTTTTTAAAGGGTTTAAAACCATATGAATCTATGTATGCAATGATCAATTAAGCATTTTAAAATATATAAATAATACTATTTAACATTTTGACATATCTTTAATAATGGGAAATATTAATATAAAGGCATAAAAGAATGGGGTATGGTGATTCAAAGCATATCTTCACATTATTCAATCATTTTATAAGATAAAATGTCATTTACTACTATGAAGTTCATCCTAGTGCACTTTGGTAGTAGGATTTTTATATATAACATTGATATAAGGTTTTGATAAATAGATAACATTTTCAATATGTTATTATTTTTGAAGATTAATATATACAAAGAAAATTATTCTATTTAACGAAAAATATAAAGAAATCAAAAATTGTTTTAACATGTTTTTAATTTTAAATAATATTATATATAAAGAAAATTAACAGATTTAGAGAAATATAAAGGAATTAAAAGAAATAAAAATAAAATAAAATAAAAAAGTCTAAAAAACAATATGAAAAAGGATACTTGACAAGTAAAGATATGATCTATTATAATTGTAAAAAAAGTTAAATTTCAATTAATTTCTACAAGGTACAATAAGAGACAATATGAAAAAGGATAAGTGACAAGTAAAGATATGATCTATTATTATTATAAATTATTATAAAAGAAGTTAAATTTCAATTACTTTTTATTACAAGGTACCATATCAATAAATTATTCATAACATTTATGACACAATCCCAAAATAACTAGTGAAAACATAAAAGAGTAAGCATATGTGTGTTGGAATTATTGTCATTAATGTTAGAGTATTGATGATGTAATTAATGTCATATTACAACGTTAGAATACACACAACACTTTCAAGATTTATTTATATATATAGGTTTACAAGTACATTAAAAAAATGGTGCATATGAAAACGTAAAAAGTGAAATGGTGGTTTTAAACCCAAGGTTTTGGAGTATTTTCCAAAGGTGTTTTAGGTATTTTCCCATGGTATTGAGAATTAATTATTTAATTAAGGGACATGTCCCTTCATGAAGAGTTATGAAAAAATATAAAAAGAGAAAGAATTGAGAGAAAGTGTGTGTGTGAAAAATTGATGAGAAAAGATTGAACTGTGTAAATAGATTCCATCTATCTTGGCATTTTTGTGATAAATATGTTTCTAAAACTCTTCAAACCTTGAAATTTAAAAGAAACATAGGATAGATCTTGGTGTATGTGGAAAAAATTGTTGATGCTCGTCTTTTATACTTTCAGATATAGGGCTAGTGCAATTTAGGGTTCCTGAACACTTCTCAAATTCATCTCAAACAAGTGATATTGGAACTTTTAGCATCACTTATTTTATGAGATGCTTCAGAATTTAAATTTTACAATGATAGAGGAGAGATTAGTTTTTACCTTTTATACAAATTTTAGATGTTGGTTCGCTATACTTTAAGATATATTCCCTATGGAAGTTAGGGTTCATCAATGCTCTTGAAATTAGTCTCAAACAGGTGAACTTGACAGTTTCTCTATAACTTATTTTATGTCATGATTCAGACTTTGAAACTTTTCAAAGCCGAAGGAGTGATTGTGGTGTACATGTGATACAAATTTTAGATGTGTTTTATCTATATGTTTCAAGATATGACCTGTGGAAGTTAGGGTTCTTGAATGCTCCTCAAGAATGACTTGTGGATGTTTTAGATTGTGAGACATTTTCGAGATAGAGGAGACATCATGGTGCCCATATAATAAAAATTTAATATCATGGTTGACTACAAGTTCGAATATATTGTATGTGAAAGTTAGGGTTCATGAATTCTCCTCAAATAAGTTTCAATGAGGTCATCTTGGCACTTTCGCTAAAAATTATTTTTTGCAATATTTATGACCTTAAAATTTTGTAGAGACATGGGAGAGATATTGTTGTACATGTATTACAAATTTAAGATATTCTTTTTTTGCAATTTATGATATATGCTCTTTAGAAGTTAGGGTTTCAGAATGGTCATGAAATCAGTTTCAAACATGTCACCTTGGAATTTTCACTATAACTTCTTTTATGGAATTCTTCTAGCTCTTAAAATTTCAAAGAATGGACGAGATATAAATAAGTACTTAAAGTAATAATTTTAGAATCATATTTGCAAAATTGGATATGTGGCATGTTGTACAAGTTCATTCTTTATAAGAGGACCAAAACAACAGGTTTGGGAAAGTTGTGAGTTTGAAATTCAATTTTTTTTCAGACGTGGTAAAGGAAGAAGTTGTGAGAATACTTAGTGAAATAAGAAGGAGTGAGTAGACCTCGTAAAGGGAGAAGCAATGAGCATACCCGTTGAAGGAAGAAATAGCAAGGAGACTCAATGAAAGTTGGTGTAGCTGAAGGATTTGTGTCCCTTTCTAAGGTGATTCTTAGCAGTGCGAATTGGTGTCTATGAATATCTGTAAGAGATTGGTGTCTTTTTCTAAGTTAGTTATTAGCGGTGGAGATTTGTTTCTCTAGTTTATTTGTGTCTACAAACAAACATAAAAAATTGATGTCTCTTGCTAAGTTGGTGATTATCGGTAAGGATTGGTGTCTCTATTATATTGGTGTCTATGAAGATACATAAGAATAAGTTGGTGCCTACCATTATTTCTACCAGTGGGGATTGGTGTCTCTGACAGGTTGGTGCCTACAAATAATTATAAAGAGATGTTTCATGGTTTTATGTTGAAAGGGTTTCCACATAAATATTATTTTCCATGTTTTACATTTAATATGTGATTATTTTACTATGCTTGATGAATCCTTGAAACATAAAAAAAAACTTCTCATACTAATTCACCCCCCGCTCTTAGTATAAGCATGTGCTCAATAATTACTATGAGAGCATAATTCTTCAGAAAGAGTCTTACCATTATAAGGTAGATCTAGGGAGCATACATGGTCATTCAAGAAGATTTCTCCTCAAACAGGCCTCTATTGTTTGATGGCACACAATCTTCCTTCTCGAGCATAATGATAAAAACATATTTATTGAATCTTGGTTTTGATATTTGGAAGTCATTTGTGATTGTTTATACATCCCCAACAACTATACCAATAGATGTGCTCGAGAATAATCCTAGTGAACATAATGCAAAAGTGATGAATATTATCTCGTGTAGTCTATTAAAATATGAGTTTATCAAGGTGATGCAGTGTGGATCATAAAAATAAATTTTGGACAAGCTTTGAAAACATCTATGAAGGAGATGACAATATTAATAATCCAAAGATCTAGACTCATATAAGACATTTTGAGAGCCTAAAAATGAAAGACAAAGAAAATGTTGCAACATATTTTCTATATGTGTATGAAATTTTCAACACCATGAGAGGACTTGGTGAAAAGATTGAAGAACCAATGATTGTAAAAATGATGTTAAGGTCGCTCCCCTTAATATTTGATGCCAAAGTTTTCTCCATTGAATAAGTGAATGATCTTGATTCATTAAAAATAGATAAATTACACGGGATACTCACGATGTATGAAATGAGAATAGAGAAAGAAAAACCATTAAAGAGACAAGAAGCCTTCAAATATTCAAAGAAGACAAAGAACATAGAGAAAAAATCAAGTGATTGTTCGAGCTATGAATCATATGCAAGAAATACATTTTGTAAGAAAACTCAAAAAGGGATGCAAAAAATACAAAGGCAAGCTTCCCTTTAAATGCTTTAATTTTGGAAAACTAAGACATTTTTTTGTTAAGTGTCCATATGCAAAGGATGAAAATAGTGATGATGAAGAATTTCATAATGTAAATAAAGGGAGAAAACATCATCAACAAAAAAATAACCACAAATAGGAAAAGCATGAAAATAAGAAGTATTATAAGAAGAAAAATAATCTCTACTCAAAAGGGGTTAGTGACTCGTCTAAAGAAAGAAGTAAAAGTTGTTTCTATAGTGATAGAGAAGAAACTTTCTCTATAGAAATCAAAACAAAGATTGACGAAGATAAGGTGATATAAACAATGCGCTTAGAAAAAGAGGAAAATGATGAAATAGATGACGAAGTGGATTTTGAAGAAGAACTCATGTGTTCTTTAAGTAAAATAAATAAACATAGAAAAAAAAAATTGAAACAAAAATAATAGCTCCAAAAATATGAAGAGAAGGATAATCATTCAAAATCCAAAATGTCACAAAGCCTCGAAGAAACAAAAAGAACTATCATGAACCTAAAAGTTTAATCAGAAGAAACAAGAAAAATGAAAGAAAAGGTGAGAATCTAGTTAACCAATATTTTTTAAGGGATATTAGTTGTTCCAAAAAAAAGTGATGAGAATCTAGCTAACCAATATTTTGTAAGGGTTATTAATTATTCCAGAAGCCTCCTTTGATACTCATATCAATGGTATTGAATATCATAATTCATAGATTAAAATAATTACTTTACATGATCATTTACACCAAGCCTATTCACAAAAATAATGAATTTTAAGCGGTCGATTCATTTGAATACATTTCTTCACACAACATTTATCCACCCATAAAATTCCAACAACTTCCTCTCACACGATTCAGAACTTCCTGCATCCATGTAGAAGATGATCAATTAAGTACTTGAACAATGTAAAAGAGAAATATTTGCAATTTGAAATAACCCTATTCAAGAGAAATATTCATGTGAAGGCATGGGAGAATTGAGTGTGGTAATTCAAAGCACGTTTTCAAATTGTTTAATCTTTTGATAAAGAGTAAACATCATTTTCCACGATGAAGTTTATCTTAGTGCACTTTGGTGGTACGAATTATACATACAATAATATTATGACGTTTGTGATAAATGTGATCCCAATACAATGGAAATAACTATATATATATATATATTTTTTTTTATAAAGGATGGTAATAAATTTATCAAATGTTTGTTATGTTTTTTACAAGAATAAAAAAAATAAATGTTTGAAATAGTAAAATATAATTTTAAAAAAGATAAATCGAAAGAAAAAATATGATTTACTATTTTTTATTTTATTTTACAAAGGATAGAAATAAATTTATGAAATGATTTTTATGTTTTTTTTACAAAGAAGTATAAATTTTTTTTTACAAAGAAGTATAAAAAAA
Organism: Picea engelmannii; assembly: GCA_009831015.1. Lineage (NCBI taxonomy): Eukaryota > Viridiplantae > Streptophyta > Pinopsida > Pinales > Pinaceae > Picea > Picea engelmannii. The sequence goes on from ML810979.1 coordinate 196,459, forward strand.
TTAAATGTTTGAAAAAATTAAAATACAATCTTAAAAAAGATAAATAAAAAGAAAAAATATGATTTACTATTCTTATAAAAGAAGAATGTCATATTACACAAAATGCTATTACAAGAAAACAAGATCATATCAATATCTCATTAATAACATTTATGTAACAATGTTAAAATATTTAATAAAAAAAAACTCACAATGTTAAAATATTTAATAAAATAAAATGTTAAATTATATATATATAATTTTGAGTCTCAAATTATTAAAAATTATCACAAACAAAACCATGTAACCTTCTTGGAAGGCTACATGTTTCACATATTTCTTAAGGATTAAAGGCTAAACCTCCTTGAAATTTCATATGTTATATGGAATTTAAACATGAAGTTGTTATGAAATCATATCAAATTTACTCATGTTTATTATCTTATGAATATCCACCATTGTCTAATTACCATGAGCATCTAGGTTAACACAATCACTCAATTTTCATTTAGGAATTTTGTCAAACAATTGCAATGAAAATGTTGATTCTATCTTATAGATAATTCAAATAACTTACACATATTTTCTCAAGGTTGAAGTTTATTATCTTATGAATCTCCACCATTAGATAATTTCCTTGAGAATATAGATTAACATAATCACCCAATTGTCACTTCGGAATTTTGTCAAACAATTGTCATCGAAATATTGATTCCACCCTAAACAATTGTCATCGAAATGTTGATTCCACCCTATAGATAATTCAAATAACCTACACATATTTGCCCAATGTTAAAGTTGAGTTTTAATACAACTTTTTAGCATAGTTAGACTACATCCTTTAGTTGTTGTGGAATTCCATTCATGATTGTGTTCTTCATTAAGTTTTGATTTCCCATTTCCAAGTTAAATAAGATTTTATCATAACAATATAATATATTTTACATACAAAAACAGTTTCATAATTAATATTACACATAATTCCTCAAAAAACATTTAACCACTTGCATGATAATATATTTTACATACAAAGATAATTTCATAATTAATATTACACATAATTCCTCAACAAACATTTAACCACTTGCATGATATACAATATAGAAAGTTTGCATATTTTCCATTGAACTCATAAATTCGTGAAAAAAATTACATTACAAATAATTCATACAAATATAAATACAAATATTTATCTTGTTTCTAGGGATTGTCCATGAAATTGGTTATGGATATCTAGAAAACTAATTATTGATGAGAAACATGTTTCCTAATCATAGGAATTACAATGGATTCCACCTCCAACCCTTGTTATGATATCACTAGAGTGAATGAAATATTATGGGTAGTATACCATTCTCCACCCTACCCCGAATGCTTAAAAAGTCTGAGTAATTAGGCATCTACCATCAAATCCCAAAAGTGAAATCCTCTACGTATCACTATACCATACCATAACCATGTTGGAACTTCTTTTCATCATCCAAACAAAACACCATGGAAGGTCATTCCCCTTTATACATAACAGTACCTCGTGAATCCTTCCCCTCTAATGCATGCTCTAGTGCATAGAGAAAAAACCTAGTCGACTAGTTGTTCTTGGGAATTTTGGAGTAGAATACTAGTCAATCAATTCATGGTAGTGTAATTGTGTTTGTCCCTTTAGAATTGATCCATTTTCCTCTCCTAAAAACTAAAAGTTTCCTTAACTTACCACATGATATAACTAACAACAAAATCTAGAGAATCTCTTGCAAGGTGGTACATAACAATTTTGAGTTCCACATAGATTACACATAAGAAGTAGATAAATAATCTCTGGAAAGATAAAGAAATAATAGTATAATAAATGGTTGTCCAAATAAAATGTCACATTATGTATTCCATTATGTCCTCCCTCTTGCATGGGAATCCATTCCTTTCTAAAAGGAATCATGGATAGGATTTAAAACATAGCTTAAATGTTCGACTAATATGGGATGAGAAACATGGAAGTAGGTTATATACCTAGATGTATTGATTTGACTAGAGGGCGAAGATTGGAGAAGAGGGACATGATCCACTGTCCTCGAAGGTGTGCCTGAGGGTAATCCAAATGATGAGACAAACTTCTGGGCGTTTTTGTGAAGAAAAGAGTCCATGCACGTAGGGAACTGTCTCTCTGTTCAGCGTGGGCACTATTCTCTTGTGCTGCACACTGCCACACATATTTTGGAGGGCGCTCAAAGACAATATGCGCAAGTTAACGAAAATAAAGAGAAAAGAAAGAGGCACACCAATCCGTGTGGTGCGCAATCTCTCTTCTAACTCGCTAGAACAACCAAAATGATAATTGTTTTTCCTCACGATTTTCGTCAGCACGAAAAACCAAAAACGAATTAAAACACAACAGAGAAATGTTCCAAAATGAAAATCCTTTTTTCCTCAAGATTTTCCCTTAGCACGAAAACCAAAAACGAATTAAAACACAACAGAGAAATGACGAGCAAAAGAGAAACAACACAACTTCATCAAACACTATTAAATGGTTGAGAATGTTTTTAAAAACAATGCTAATCTCCGCATAACAGAAGATGCTACCCTCTCTTCTGCGATTCTCTGCACTAACAGATTCACAAGAGAACTGTCTGTAATCTTATTGGCATACTAACTCTTACATAGACTTAGGCATATTTCTTATTGCTTATATTGGCAGATACTTTATTACAAAAAGATTGACTGATGTTGACATAAAACAGACATAGAATTACTTCTACTTTTCCTTTATCTCATTGTGTATGACTCGAACTTGATGTGCTTTCTGTATGGAAGGTTGACATCCTTCCTTATTAGTCCAATTGCTCCCTATTTAGATCCAAAAGCATCCGTGCTTTCGCCAACATCTTAGGAAAGTGTCATTGCATTGTATCGACTGTCATCCACTTTTCTTGTGCTGGAGTTTGTCCCTACCTGCCGACTAGATAAAAAACATGTTGTTGTTGATGTGTGTGCCTAAATGTGGTGGGAGATCCAACCGATAAGGATTTTTGCCTATGTGATTCAAAACTTTATATGGGCTATATCTTAATGGATGTAGCTTATGATGTCTCCCTTTGAAGATTTTCTTTTCCATTTGTAGCCAAACTTTGTCCCCTGGTTGAAAATGTAAAGTTGTTCTATGTTTATCATGGCGTTGTTTTGCGCGTTCTTGTGAAGCTCGCAACGATTTTGTCACTTTCTTATGGTGTTGTGTTAGGTTCTGTATGAAGTGTTGAGTTGTTTGTTGGTCTTTGGCATGTTATGTTGATCCGGATGGAGTCAAATTGATGCCAAGATCTATTGGTGCTAGTGGCTGGAACCCCGAGCAGACCTTGAATGGGGAAAATATCATGGAATAATGTGTCTCTCTGTTGTAGCTATGTTGCAAGATGTGAAGATAAAATTCCCATTGCTTATTCTTGATGAAGGAACTGCGCAAAGCGTGAACCAAGGTTCGATTGACCACCTCAGTTTGTTCATCGGTCTGTGGGTGAAAAGTTGTTGAAAACTTGAGTTGGAAACCAAGGAGTGACTATAGTTTACACCATAATGTACTGAGTAGACGCGAGTCGTGATATGAAATGATTCTTCTTGGTAGGCCAAAATGTGGCCACACATGGCAGAAGAAAAACTCGGCAGTTTGTGCAACATATGTTGTTTTGTGGCATGAGAGAAAGAGCACCATATTTGAAAATTTGCATACGACAACCCAAATTGCATCATGTTTTCCAAGAGTGGTCGAGAGGCCACTCGAGAAATGCATAGAAATTGATTCCCATGGGCGTGATTGGATCAACAAAGGTTGATATAGGCCATGTTTTCGGTTAGATGGTTTTCTCTTTGAGTAGAGAGTGCATGCTCTGATGAAACTATCCACTTGTTTGGACATAGTGGGCCAATAAAAATGGCGTTGAAGATCAAGAAGTGTTTTTTCATTCCCCAAGTGGCCTCCAAAGGAAGAGGCATGCGCTTCCCTAATGAGAATAAAATGACCAGTTGATTGCAGAACGCATAGTTGATTGAGATGATATAACCAGTCATCTCAGATGGTGTAATCAAGGAATGATGTTTGTTTGATTATTGTGGTTTGTTTTACTTCTATCCAGATCTCTTTAAACATTGGATCTGATGCGTACATGTCTTTCCAACTGTCATAGACTGCAAAATGTTCTGCCAATATATTCATCACTTGTGTGGGTGGTCGCCTTAATAAATCTTCCATCTTGTTTGCATTTCCCTTTTTGTACTTAAAGACCAGATGGAATTGTTGGATGTATGCGGCCCATTTGAGATGACGTTGTTCATGTATTTTTCTCTAGGAGTTGATGAATATGAGTGGATGATGATCTGTTTGTAGTATGGTCTCTTTGTCCAGAATATAATGGTGCCATTGTTTCAACGCTTGGACCAAGCTATAAAATTCCTTGTCATAAGTGTTGTAGTTGAGATTTGATGTTGAGAGTGTCTGTGAATGGTAGGCGAAGGGATGACCTCACTGTTTAAGTACAACACCAATCACAAACTGAGATGCATTAGACTCAATTTTGAATGGTTGGATAAAATATGGTAAGCAGAGGATTGGTGTCGAGCATAATGCTTGTTTCAGATTCTTAAAGTGGTTTTGTCCATCTAGAGACCATAATAAATTGTCTTTGTTGGTTAGTTTATGCAAAGTATGCACCAACTGTGAGAAATGGTATACGAATTTGAGATAAAAATTGACGATGCCCATAAAACTTTTGAGAAGTTGTGCAAAAGTTGTGGCTAGCCATGCAGAAATAGCTTGAACTATGGTCAGATCCATGTGAACTCCTCTCGAGTCCACAATGGAGCCTAGGTAGTGTACTGAAGTATGAGAAAAATATGATTTTTTCTCTTTTACCTACAATCGGTGTTGTCGCAACAATTCGAAGACCATGCACAAATATTGCAAGTACTACTCCCAAGATCTGTTGAAAATCATAACATCATCAAGATAAATAACAACAAACTTACCGATGTGTGGTCGGAAAATGTCGTTGATGAGCCGCATAAAGGTGGTTGGTGCATTTGTCAAGACGAAAGGCATGACTATCCATTCATATAGATCAAACTTAGTTTTGAACATTGTCTTCCAGATATCATTGTGGTGCATGCACACTTGATGGTAACCTGAAGTTAGATCCATATTTGTGAATGTTAGAAATAGTAATTACTCTCGGTAAATGCAGCTTTTCTGCTTTTCCATTGATTAGAGCTTTATTCTATTTTCGTAGTTGAGTCTGCATGCGTTTATGCAGGACTGTAAAACCATTGTAAGACATATATATTCTGTGAATA
>ML810980.1:0-42245 GCA_009831015.1 Picea engelmannii
TGTATACTATCCATTCATGGGTGTTGTATATGCATGTGTATTGTCCTTCATGTCCAAATACCTTTATCAATCTTGCAGTCCAAAACCCATGACTAGGGTTGACATAAATGGCAACAACCAATCTTCCAACAACATTATTATGTATGCATTTATTTTTATAGGTTTTTCTTGTGTGTGGTTCATACCTTATTTTATATTTATGAGTAATGCCTATCTATGCCGCATGTATATGTTTAATGCTATTTCCGTATTAATATGTGCATTTAAAAAATGTATTTGTCTATTTTAAGTTATATATATAAAGTTCTAGAAGAGTTTTTGTGTGCATATGTATCAGAGCATGAAATATTTTCGGTGTCATGACCCAACCTGGGTGGATAGGTGTGTTACAATATGGTATTAGAGCTCGAGTTTTCATCACTAAGTCTGGATGGGCCAAGAAAATTGAATTGAAGAGAAATTTCATAGAGAATTGATTTCAAAGTGGCCAAATTTCAAGTTACAGAGCCCAAATTTTTGCTGTTAAATTCATGGGAAAATTGAGAAATTTGGCCAAGTAGTGAGATATTCCTAATTTAATATCTGTTCTAGAAAATTCAGTCCTGGACTTGGTCGAACTTGAAGTTACAGGGAAGCCATGATAGATGGATCGAGATTAGTTGATTAAAATTCTCAATTCATGAATTGAGTTTGGGAAAGATTCATTCCAAGGATGTCAACCATCAATGATTTGTTTTCGTAGAGGTTGAATTGGTGTTATTAGGGTGAAATTGAACAAATTTCATAGTTGTAGAATGTCTATGCTAAAAATTGGAAAAAAATTAGGTAAAAGCCCCAATTTCTGCAGTGGAATTCACGAGGAATTGATGCGCATAAAAATGAATGTGTGCAGGTGGGCGCACTAAAAATGCATGATGCGCAGTGAAAATCTTGTGATATGTGGAAAAATATTGGCATGCGGGTGCATGCACTAAAATTTGGCGTTGCATGGTGCAAAGTGGCATTGCGCGGAAAAATATTGGGACGGGGGTGCATGTGCTAAAATTTGGCTCTTCACAGTGTAGAGTGGCATTGCGCGAAAAAATATTGGCGTGTGGGTGCACGCGCTAAAATTTGGCGTTGTGCGATGCAGAGTGGCATTGGAGGAAAATATTAGCATGCATGTGCACACACTAAAATTTTGTGTTGCGTGATGAAGAATGGCATTGGGCGAAAAATATTGGTGTGTGGGTGCACGCGTTAAACTTTGGCACTGTGCGGTGTAGAGTGGCACTGAAAGGAAAATATTGGCGCGCGAGTGTGGGCACTTAAAATTTGGTACTGTGTAGTGCATAGTGGAATTGCATAGAAAAAATTGGCAAGCGGGTGTGCACACTTAAAATTTGGTACTATGCAATGTAGAATGGCAATGTGTGAAAAATATTGGCGTGCGGATGTGTGCACTTAATTTTGGCGCTGCGTGATGCAGAGTGGGAATGCACAAAAAATTTTGGCACGCAGGTGTGCGCACTAAATTTAACGTTGCACAGTGTGGATTGAGTGGTGCATGTATAATACTGGCGCGTGCGATGTGCACACACATAATAATGGCGCACATGGTGTGCACAGTATTGACAGGGCGCTGAGGAATTTTGTTGGTGCGCGCGCAATGAGGGTATATGTTGTCATGCAACATTTAGTTAATGGTGTGCAAGGATTAATGGTGCATGGTCGGGGTGTACAAAATTTTGGCATGGTGCAATGCATATAGTGAAATGTGTGCAGAATATTAACGTGCGACACAGAAATGGCGCACAACAGGTATTAGTGCATGAATCAAAATTGTGCACGGTGGATATTGGCGCACGACACAAAATTAGTGTGCACCATTTATTGTTGCGACAAAGAAGTGATCCACACTGGTTATAGGTGCGTGGAGCATGCACTGCCTTATGGTATTGCTACACATGCTAAATATGGGTGTACATGTTCAAATTTGTGCACGAGAAGTCATTTGGATTGTCTACAATAACAAAAAATCAACGAATTTCTATGACATTCTATACTATTTGAAGGTCATCTTTTTGCAGCGTGCTTTTGAGGCCCTAAACAATGTTTTTAGCTACTGAAAAACCCTAAGAAGAGAGTGTACCAAGGTACAAAGTGGTACACTTTGTCTCTATAGCTCAAATAAAGGATCCCAGAGAGAGATTTATAATGGTGTAAACCGTTTGTCAAACAAATCTTTTATGAGGAAGTTACAGGACAAATAATGGAGGGTAAATTTTAAGACACAACTAACTTCGAAGGGCCATAACTTTCTGCTCCAGAATCAGTTTGAGGCGTAGGAGTAGTATATGGAAAGCTATTTAACCACATAAGACATTGATAGAGATGAATTAAAATTTTTGGCATGTTAAAAATGTTTAAAATGAGAAAGAAGGTGCATGTAGCATTCCAGACCAAAAACACGAATTGCCTAAAACTTCAGTAGGCTGTAACTAGCAACCCAGAACCCAAAAAGAGGTGAAACTTGGACAGACTATCCAATATATATATATATATATATATATATATATATGAAGAAAAAAAATTGAGCTCCTACTAAAACTCCAATGGAGTAGGAGAAAAAATGCATAATTACCGCGCAGATTAACACCAAGTTGAAGTGTGAACATGAGGAATTAATGGACAAATTTCAAATGACCATAAATTTATGCTCAAGACTCGAAATTGAGAAAGGGAGAAGTCATTAAAAAGGTATTGGATATAAGAGTCTAATTATCCACCCAAAAAATTGATTTGGGAAATTAATTTTCACAAGTGATCAAGAGAATAATTCTGATGCATTATTGGAACATAATTGTACATAATTTCATAAATTTGTTAAATTATTTATGCTAACAAATTTTGTTGGCTGCACATTTTTGCAGAGTTAAGAGATTTTAGTTATTAAGAGGTGAGAATGTTGAAATTTATTTAAATATAAGCAGAGGTACTCAGGAAAGAGTGCTATGACAAAATCTTTCAGAAGATGATCAAAAGACAAGACTACAAAATGTTAAGTTATGAATCTGGGTGCAACCATAAAGTCTTGGGAAGCCACTACAAGAAGTCTATTCATGTTAGTCAAGTATTCAATGGAATCTGGGAAAAGGAATATATCATTTAGTGAATGAATTAGTGAAATTACATTCACTCCCAAAGAAACCAAGATATAGATTAAGCAATAAATTGGAGTCAAATTTATTATAAAAGTGATTTACTATCAGAATGATAGTAATCGGATAAAGAAAGAGGATTAATGCATAAATGGATAAAGAGTGCATCATATCTAGGGGTTATCTCTACAATTATAGAGTAATTCCTCCCTTATGGTTATTAGAGTGCATAGTGGAAGCATGGTAAGAAGGGAATCACTTCAAGGGTAAAGAAATGAAGGTGCATCAATATGGCATGATGGAAAAAGAAATCACGAGGTAGATATCAAGCTAATGGGGATGCAGGACAACAATATAGGAGGGAAAGAAAGAATAATAGGGGATTTTTGATGCATTCCAAAGGTATTGAATATATTTCCATAATATCATGGAGATGTCAATGACTAGAAAGACTTAAAAGTGAAATAAATCTCTGTAGAGAGTCAATAAGGAACCATGAAGAAGAAAATGGTTCTATGCATGGTTTTGAATGCAAAAGAGATGGTGCCTCAGAAGAATCTATCTCAAGTGGCATAGAGCCATGAGTGACATTTCCAGGGGGTGGAAGTATCACTTGAAATTATAATGGTAAATTAAAAGAAGTATTTAGTACTTTTAATTAATTCTATGCAACTAGAGAAGGAGGCATATGTGCATACTTACAGTATGTTAGGGATTGGCTATGCAAGATAAGTTCGAGGCTAGTTGGAAAGGAGAAGAGAAGAGTGCAACAAAAACTCAAATAAAAAAGTATTCAGTCAAGAAAGAGATGAAGTAGTTCAATCCGAAAGGTAAATGGATGTTGAAGATTCAAAGTCTATAAGACAACATGATTGGAATTATAATTCATCCAAGTATGAGTTGGGATAGATAGATTCAGGAAATAAATAAAATTTGAAGGTTAATATCAGTTTAGTATTTGGATGGAAAATCAAAGGCATATAAGAGTGATTTGGCTAGAAAGTGCTCAGGTCATAAATAATCATGCACAATGGTTACATTGAAAAGCACATGAAGATTCAAGAATCCAGAAGAATTGAAGACTTCTTGGATAAATGAGGAAAATTGATACAAAGAGAAAGAAGTTGCTACAATTACTGTATCAACAAGTATATTATGGCTTGTTGGTACATCTATAAAGTGAGAATGCTTGCATGTTTGCAAGTGTTGCTGACAATGTTGTTGCATATGGAAGGAAGCAACAGAAAGTTGGAATGTTGATTATCAAACTGATAGAGAGACATGAGAGCTTCTACTATCATCAGCCAATCAGGTAGCATTAAATTCATTTAGTGGCAACTATGTAGGTAAGTATTTGTCTTTTTAAATTATGTTTCATAGTTTCCAAAGGGAAATTCAGGTAAGAATTTCCCCAAATTGAATTTTTTAAATACACAGTAAGGTATTGTTTAAGTGCATTAACAAGAATAAGTTACCACTAGGTGTGGTAAAGGCTAGAGGCATGCTATAATTATCAAATATTTTTAGCTTTTGAATGCACACACTGACATAACAACATGTCATGTTAATTTTTTTATGAGGTAATAACCAAATAAATAAAAGATAAAGAACTTGTTATAGGAATGATGCTAGGAAAGATAGTCATGTATGAGACTAGGACATGGTTGGATATGGCAAGGTATGGATATAGAAAGGTTATGTTCCACACAAATACCCAATGAGATTCCTAAATTTAAATAAAACTTGGATTGCAACCTTTTTGCTAACACTAATAAACACCATATAATTGTATTCTTGGTGTAGTGTTCGGGTTGAAAAGGAAGGCATCCAAGTAATTGTGAAGACAATGGGAAGTGTGTGGAGAATGTGTCAAGACATTGGCCATATTTCCATTTTATGGATGGTGAGATACATGACTTAGATAAAGATCATTCTGAAAATCAATGCAAAGGTGTATTGAATAGATAGGCATTGAGAGTTGCACTCATGTCTAGTAAGTGGTAGAGTTGCACTCATACATTATAGAATTGTATACTTAAATGCAATTGTTGAATGCATTTTGTGAGTGCATGTATATATGTTTTGAATGGAAATAATTATACTAATGGCTGAAATGTTTCTAACTCATGGATTTGAGAACATTTCAAGAACTGTTAGACATTGCAACAGGAAAGTTGCAATTCTGGTACTCACATGAATAGTGACTACAATTTTTTTTATGTTCAGAAAATTGAAATAATGAACTTATTGTTATTAATTGCGAAAAAGCATATGCATGGAATGATGAGTCATTCTATCTAATGAGTTGTTTGGTAATTGTGATTCAATTGTTAGGTGTAGGAAATTCTAACATCATTGCATAATGTTTTATACATATTGCAATTGAATTATGATGTATAGGAACTACTGACAATTTGTTGGTTGTATGCAAGATAAAGTATTGCAAGAAAAATGGTATGCAATTTGGTGCTTGTGGAAAACCACAAGGAAGGATGCATTCATAATATGGCAATAACCAAGAAGAATTATGAAATAGAATTTTATGTTTTGGGGAAAAGTTCAATTCCCTTTGAACTGAGTTTGAGTTCCTAAATGAATTCTTATATGTTCTTTCATGATAACTGCATGTGTGTGATGCAGATGAGATGATATTGATTAAATTTGGAATGTTGATTACAAAGAGTATCTCTAGGGAAGATGTTGATTGGAGACAACAAATATTACCCTGTGGATCCCTAGTGGATTTGGGTGTGTGTGCACTTCTCCTTGGGTTGCCTTGGAGAAGGTTAGAGCCCTCAAGGGAGAAGTGTGGGGATAGGTTCCCCAATATGAGGCCTGAAGGGTACCTAGAGACCTCTAAGGGTAGTTGGAACTCCTGAAGCCATAGTGCTCTGAGACTTCCTATCCGGTCTATGTTGGAGCCATGGAAGGCAATTTGAGCAACCGATAAACTATTGGATATTGAAGGGTCATACTACCTTGGGTTGTACAAGCATGCGGGGAAGAGAGACCATTGGTTGGATTACTACCAAGGTTTGGTACCTTGGCCTAGACCATGTTGATATTGATTGTGGGTCATGGTTATATTGGGAATACATTGCCCTAATGGAGTCATAGCCCCTGATCAGGGGTGATACGATGTTGAGAGTTATCAATAGTGAGATCTAAGGCTGGGTGGAACATTGTGGATTTACATCTAATCGATGCTTTCAATGAGGTTTAATTGAAGCATGCAATAAGGAACAATGATCTTAATTCTTTCCTGAAGTAGCTCTATGGAATAGAGCAATTGAATTCCATATGCAGTATGAATACCAAAATTAGTGCTAGAAAGTAGAGCACCACATGGATATCAAGCTTCCAATAGCTAAAGCTTGGAGATTTTTAAAGAATTTGAATGGTACATGGTATATAATGCACCGAGGACAATGCATAAATAAGGGGAGGGGATTGTAATACCCCCAGGATGAACCACAAATTGTAAATGTAAATGTAAAAATTCTTATAAGCTGGTGAGTTATTGATATAATTTTGCATGCACCTTCCATGGTATAGTGCACACATGTACTGCACGCTAAAATGATGAAGTGTGCACATTCCAGGATACCGAGCGCAACAAACTTAAGTGCACGTGATTTTGGGGCCATAGAGCCTTTTTTGTATATGTTGTGTTATATAGGCTGGTGAGCCAGTTATTATAAGCTAGGAGGATTGTCTGTTGAATTAGGCCAGAGAGCCTAGATGCTAAAGGCCAATGAGCCTAGTTTTGCATATGTAAATACTCATATCATTAATATAATACATCTTTGCGTGTAGACTGACCTTGATAAAAGAGTATGGGGGACTAAACCCCACTAGTTAGGGAAAGGGGGGATACAATTTAAGGATAAGGGGCTAAGCTAGGGAGATTAAGCCAAAAAGGAATATTATATTAATATTACTTAAAGTATAAAGTTTGGAGAATTATTTTATCCTAATTTCTAAGGATGGGGACAAGTGGACCAAAGTATCTCTCAACATGACAAGTGTCAAGTTGGGAACATGCATACATATATATATTGGACTTAGTGCATTTTCCTATCATTTTCCATCATTATTCACTCACTCATGCAACTGTCCTTCGTACCTTCCTGTACCTATTTCCATACCCGTATCTATACCCTTACTTGTACCTGGTTAGCTGGGGAGATGGAATGAAGAGGAAGGTTGTCAGGCCCATGGGATAATGAAGAGCTGGGTTTTCAGGACTGTGAGTAATTCTCTCTAGGTGAGAAAATTGTTGGGAATTGATTTCCTGAAGGTGCTAAACTGCAACTACAGGGCTCTGAGACTTCCTGTCTGGCCTGTTGCTAAAGACCTAGATGGGAAGTGGGGCAGACGAAATACTATTGAGAAGAGAAGGGGCATACTTCGTGGGGTGGGACAGGCATGCGGGGAATGAGGGATTGTAGGCTGTTAGTTTGAGTTGGCACCTATGACATAGTCTTTCCTGTTGTCTAAGATACATCAGCCTAGTTAGGAATCCCTTTACCCTAGTGGATTTTAGTCCCATATCAAGGGTGACACATTACTGAGAGTGATGAGAAGCATGGTCTAAGGCTGGGAGGTTCGTGGAAGGTCTATACACAGTTGGTGATATTTTTACTAGGACAAGTGTCCATTTTGTGTTAAATTACATGCTCCATTATTATCTATGCATTTATTTTTATGGGTTTTTCTTGTGTGTGGTTCATACCTTCTTTTATATTTATGAGTAATTCCTATCTATGATGCATTTATGTGTTTATTGTTATTTCTGTATGAATACGTGCATTTACAGAATGAATTTGTCTGTTTTAAGTTTTATATATAAAGTTCTGCAAGAGTTTTTGTGTGCATATGTATCAGAGCATGAAAGATTTTTGGTGGCATGACCTGGCCTGGGTGGTCGGGTATGTTACAGGTTCCATACAACTAACTTGACCACTTTTCTTGGGATCCATCACACTGACTACAATTTATGTCAAAATTCTAGGGTTTCAATTTGATTGAGCTTTATATATTTCTTCACATGCAACTGATATGGAAAGGTTCCTTTGACAACAAAATGTTGTTAGGCTCCCAATCTAGTTATACAAATTCATTTTCAAAATTAAATCATAACTTTAAGTGCTTCATATCGTGACTTGAAACCCAACTTCAGTGGATGCATTAAGAGGTACATACTTGTTTTCATTAAACAATATCCCTATATTGAATCATCATTCTGATGATAGTCACCACTATAGTACGATTCTCTGCATGATCCTCTGCATTCTCTTGTGATAGTTAACATGATTTTTGGGACCAAGAAATTTAAAAAAATCATGGGTTTAGGCTCTACAAGAATGAAGAAATTCTTGTAGAGACTATGTCTCTCTTTAATCTTAAGAAACATTTTAAAATTTGACTAGAATTTCTGATGGGATATACTCAAATCATGTAAATGTTCAAATCTATCTCACTAAAAACATATGAAAATGAACTCAAGAAAAGAAAAAAACACTCAAAAATTATAAAAGACAAGTGTATAAGGAACTTGATACAAACAGAGGTATGGTGAAACATGATTTTTTGGAATTTAGAAGAAAGGAATGAATTTATTAATAACACAGGACAAAAATAAAGGATAAGAGGTTATATTATGTCTAAGGACTAAGACCTCCTTTTTAATGCATCCCCATAGATCCATTTTATAGGAAAAAATGATATCAATGATGAATCAACTCGCATATGAATGCTTCTCATTAGAAAGTGGGATCCTATGTGCTTAATGATACCTTTAGGAAGGCCAAAGAATTACAGATTCATGATACGGGACTCAAAATAGGTCTATATGCACCCCTTGAAACATTTCAATAGTGCATTGAGCATTTATGCGTCACATATTGGAAATATTTCTAGGTTTACAAGGGCCACATGGGTATCAAAGGATTATACATGTAATTAGTGCAAGTAATAATGGAAATATGCAGAACCCTAGAAACAATTAATTGAAGGTTTGAAATTTCTTAGTGAGGTGAAAATATCCATTAAATGATATGACGGGATAAACTATATGAGTGGTACATGAAATCATGATGTTTTCATATATAACCATTCAGATGGAACAAGTGAAAGGAATTAGAGTAAAAATAGTTATCCCTTGATGTGTGGAGTTAGGATAATTTCATATCGTTGAATGACATCATGTGTTTCTTAACCAAGTGTTGTTGTATAAAAGTGCGCATGAGAGAGAGAGAGAGAGAGAGAGAGAGAGAGAGAGAGAGAGAGAGAGAGTTGGGCCTTGGTTATGGAAGGAAGCAAAGAACAAGGGAGAAAAGGTAAAAAGCGAACTTTGCGAGAGACACATGAATGCCACTGGGTCAAAGTAAGCAAAAGAGCAAAGAAGACGGAGCAAGGTATGGAAAAGAAAGCCATTGGACAAGAAGATCAAGGATGACAGATCATAGAGGAAGAGGGATCGAGGAAAACTTAAGGAAATGACCGTTGGATGCTTTGGAGCACCGCACGAGAAGGAAAGAAAGACAAGCTGGCGAAGCTCGAAAAAAGTGGATCAAGTTGACCTAGGGTTTTAGATAGCTAGGGTTTTGGTATTTAGGGTTTTGGCACCTAGGTTTCATCCTAAGGCTGTCGGTGAGTTATTGTAATATATAAATAAAGGCCAAGAGGACCCAGGTCGAGAGTTTTTACTAGAGGTTTTGGTATGATAGTGTTAAGAGCTCTACTATTAAGGATAGAGATCATTGTATTAGGAGAGAGGAGCACTGAGAAAGAGAGCCTTATGGTATTGTAAGAACTTCTGCTATGTGCGAAGGTCAAGTCCTGCATCTAGGTGCGTAGGAAGAGGAGAGAGGGAGAGAATAAAGAAGATTTTCTAGCTAAGAGAGTAGATAAGAACTGTAAGCTTTACTTTAATAAATCATAAGTGAAGTTCTATGGACGTAGCCCTAGAGAGAGGGTGAACCATGTACATCTGTTGTTGTGTATGTGATTGATGCTTTGATCTCTATCATTGTTATGTTGTTACTTTCTTTATTATAGTATATCAAATCTAAAGCTGTGAAGGATTAATCTAGCTAGTTGAATGATAGATGCATGATATACTTTCGTTGTAAAAGATCCACTTGATATTCCCCTAGTTGTAGAAATATCTATCCTTCAACCCCTCATAGATGCTTTGTGTGAGACTGCATTTTCTTTGTAGGTGTTGCCGAAACGACCAGTAGCTAGGGATTGTTGGTGTGCTCTTGGAGTGAACCTCGGGTCTGCCCCAGTGCCAACAAAGGGTTCTGTTTCTGGGACCAAAATCTTCTTGAGGGAATGTCAAGGTGGTTCCCATCGAAGACATAGATTCAAAAGTGGATAGAAGATCAAGAGAGGGACTTTGTTGAATCCCAAAACAAGAACCCTAAGTTGAGTACTGAGGATTGGTTACAAAGATACATTTTCACCGACATTCACAAGATCTTATTTGGAGGGATCTATCAGAAGTTGTTTGAGTTGTTGGCTAGGTTAGTTGATACCCAGTTTGAGACTATATCTAGACCTCCTGTGGTTTGGATGTCTGTGCTGATCCAGAAGGTTAAAAGAGTCGACAATGTTGTATCCAAAGCAGTATATCATTGGTTTGATAGTACCATTGGAGGGTATATCACCGAATTTGCTGTTTACAGAGTAGAATCGTATAGCCAAGCCAAGAGATACTTCTTCAAAGGACCCAAAGGAAAATTTATGCACTTCCTAAAGCTGAGAATCAAGATTTTGTTGCATGAAAAGAACGTCTTGAAAATACAGTAGATCAGGTGGATTTGGAAAGGCTAATGTTCAAGAACTCGGACAATGACAGTGACACAGAAGCGGGACATACACGAAGTGGAAGAATATTTCGAGGGGTTCACCTTGAGAACCTCTTTAAGCAAAACTATGGAGAAGAGGGTTTCTATAGTGGAGAAGAGGCAGATCTGAAAAATGAAGAACATTTAGAACCCACCAGAGCAGAAGAAGGGGAAGTTGAAGAACTTCGCCGAAACAAGCCAGAAACCTCGGGAACTACATAGAACACCGAAGTAAGTAATATTAAACCTCCTATTGCCTCAATAGTACTAAGTAATCAGAATCATCAGAGTCATCAGAGTCCACATAGTACTACTACTAGCAGTTCAACATCTACTCAGACATGAAACCTAGATAGCTCCATGGAAGATGAGATGAGGATCCCTATCTTTAGAGGAGATGGATATGAAGATCCTGATCAACACTGGTTCCTGTGTGAGGTCGTTTGGAACATTAAAAATATTATTGACGAAACTGTTAAAAGAAACCATTTTAGCACCACACTCAGAGACCGCGCATTGAGATGGTACATGAAGCTTGTCCAAGGACTTGCGCAACCTAAACCATTGAATGAGATCAAGAACGCACTGATTTCAGAGTTTAAAAAACATAATTCAGAGTCACAATGTATTACAGAGCTGAAGGGGATCAAGAAAAAAGTGGTTGAACATTTCTTGGAGTTTGATAAGAGATTCAAGACCCTAACTGGAAGATTGACTTTTAAGATCCAAGATGAACAGAACAAAGAATGGTTCATCACTGCTCTTTTACCACATATCAGGGTTCCCCTGATGCAGTAGAAGATTGCTTCGTAGGAAGAAGCATTGGAGATCTCCATGAAGATTGAATCATCCCCCATGGGAGAGTCCAACTCAGGTATGAGCTAGATCTTGAGCCAACTCACTAGTTTGTCTCTGCAGGTCGAGGATATGAAGAAGGATAAGGGGAAGGAAAAAAGAGAAGATATATGGTGTGTAAGATGCAGAACAAAAGGTCATGATAAGGAACAATGCCCTCTATTTCATGAATATTTTTCCTCAGGATCACCGAGCCCCTTGAAGCAAGTTAACCTGCCCTAGTGCGAAGTATGCATAAATCGAAATCACCCTAGTGAGTGCTACTATATGAAGAAGTATGTTCATACCCCCACAAAATTGTATTGAACATTCTGTAAGTCAGTAGGGCATGCAAACAAATATTGTAGGGCCTTTGACCTTATGCATGAAATATCAAGGGACATATACAAGATCCAAGGTGAGGTGCATCAAGAAGGAAACAATGCACAGTATAACTTCCTAGGAAGAGGAAATTTCAATCCTCGTGGTGGATAAAGAGGAAGAGGACGAGGAGGAGGAATGGGTTAAGGCCAAGGATAGATAATTTGTTATAAATGTTTTCAACCAGGACACCTAGCAAGGCACTGTCATAACCCTTGCACCACCTATAGTTATTGCAACTTTTGCGAGGATGTCATTGAAGATTTACCTATGCTGCTATCTATTATCACTCCAAGAAACTCCTTAGGGTTGTAGGCTAAGGATGCTTGGTAACTTAGAAATAATGGTTTTTATGTGTTTGGGACAATGGGGTCTTTAATGATTTATGTAAGAAACAACTCATCACACATCTAAATATACAGTGCTCTCAGGAAACAATGATCAGATCAAGTAATTGAATAAGAGGATGGAGAACACTATTCTTGATTGCCAATACAAGTGAATGTAGGGCTTAATACAAGACAAAGAGAAATCCTTTAATTTCAATTCTATGAGCTCAATAAAGAGATAATAGTCTTCATGAACTAAAATAAACTGAAACAAAGTATAGAAAATGAAAGATGGACAATTCTGATATTGAAAACGAAAGGAAACTAAACTTTGTTTCTGCAAAAAGAGTCTATACAGTAACATAAAATATCTCCCAGTTTGAACCCTTGTCTCTTAGCAAAAATAGGCATTTATAGCCTCTTACAATCAGTTTTACAGATCTTAAAAACATGGATCTATGTTTAAAAATAGCAATTCAAATGTAACTAAACAACTTGATAATAAATATTTAACAACTAAACTATCATTCAGATTGTCTCCAATCTCAAAAATTCACCATCTATATCCTTCAGCTCCTGGAATCTGCAATGTAATGAAAAATGGTAGGACACCTGTCTTCACAGGTGGATTTCTTCAACATTCATAATCGATCTTTGAGGAAAATTGTTTTGCATGTGGTTCCCAAAATTTTCTCGAACCTCTGATGCTGAGTCCTTTGCATGCGATCTGATATCCCCTTGATACTCTGGAACCTCTTTATAATCTGTAAGAATTGACCTGTTCTGTCCTTGGCTTCCAAAAACGCTTTTCCATCTTTCAACAACTAACTCGTTGTATATTTCGCTGGTTAGCTGGTGAAAGCGCTACCTTTCACCAGCTAACGGGTCATAAAATATCGCTTTGCGCTGGTGAAAGCCCTGCCTGTGCTCAAAATGAGTTTTCACCTTCAAAATTGTGATTCCATCAAAACTCAATGTGTCTCTGATTTCTCACCTTGCATATTAACAACGACTTGAGCAAGTACCTTCAAATCTGGGTGGGACTTTTGTTTTTGTTTTTGTTTCAATCTTCTTATCTTCCTTTTAAGGCGCTTGGCAAGCCACCATAGACTATTGTAATCTTTGGTGATCTTCTGTTTTATTTTCTTCTCTTTAACACTTTCTCGAGCTAGTCTCTCAAACGCAGCGTTGGTTTTTGCGAAGTTATCAGACAACTTCTTGTACCTTTCTTTGATTACTCGTTCCAAAACCTCTTGCTGAGCGATTACCTCTTTCAGATGCTTGATTTTCTGAGTTTTCTTTGACTTAGAGATTTTTTATGTTTCTCCTTCCTCTGTATGAGTGAAGCTCTCATAATTCTGTGCAAACTCAATTGACTGCTCAAGACTCTTAGTGACAGGGCCCTGATCTTGTTGCTCTGGTTCTGAGTCTGTGTAGGGTAGGTTTAATATGCTTGTTCTCTTCTCTGTAGGCTACTCTGTGGGCTGTTCTATAGTGGTTTCAAAGTTTAACCTTTTCTTTGACCTATGGGATTTTACTCCAGAGATTCTATCTTCTGGAGGTCCTGGCAGGGTCCTCCTCTTCCTCGAACTGCTTTGAGGAGTCAATTGTTTCTTTGAAATTTCCCCCTGTTCATTTATGGGCTGAGTCTGTGTTTCAAAACCCTCCCAAGATAGAAAATGCTTCCATCTCCTTTCTTGTTGTCTTAACTTCTCCAGAATGATCAATTTGATAAGGCCAAAGTGGCACAGAGTATTCTTCATGCTTAGGGGTTGAGCCCTGATCTTCTTGCAGACCTTAGTTAAACTCTTATGTAATAAAAAAGGTAAATTGAGGAGAGTCTTGCCTGTGAAATGGTCCAGGAGATTAAAATGATACATCATAAGTTTGTCATACCTGCCCT
The DNA here is from genome assembly GCA_009831015.1 of Picea engelmannii. Lineage (NCBI taxonomy): Eukaryota > Viridiplantae > Streptophyta > Pinopsida > Pinales > Pinaceae > Picea > Picea engelmannii. The sequence goes on from ML810980.1 coordinate 14,444, forward strand.
CCGAGGTAATGTAGAGTTGGATGCCCTTAAACAACTCCTACCACTCCTCTTCTAGATAGGAAACCAACATGCTCTTCTTCCATGCGTTGTGCTTGAACGCTTCCTTTAAATAAGCTCTGAAATTCAAGTTTTTGGTGGGAGTGGTTTTGAACCAACTCTGTCCCGATCTTGGTAGGCTGGTTGCTGCAGCAATGGCAGCTTCAACTACTATGATTTCCAAGGACCCAACACGAGCCTTATTCCCATCAAAAGTTTTGGCAAAATCCTCTGCTGTCAACTGGTGACAACCGTTCTACAACCTCTCAACAAATTCAATGCAACCCACATTTGAAAAGTGCTTTTGTACTTCTGGATGCGTCTGTAGGAAAGATAGGCTGTCCAACTCCTTTCTGAGTAGAGAGCCACTACGCCTCCTCGCCATTTGTAGCTTGAAAATCCCAACAATTCTGTCTACCAACCCCTGCAACTGCTATTCGAGCCGAGGTCTTGCACTGTTGAAAGCACTCGGGAGTTGGCTCTGTTTTCTAACATTAGAAACTTAACAAACCTTCGTGAACAATGTGTGTTATTGAAGCAATGATCTGATTTGATGTTGTCAGCCTGGCAGTACAACTTCTGTACCTGCGCTAATGAATTTGAACTTGCCATCCCCGTCGCCATGATTGTGGAGCATGAGTCTCTGAACCGGATCCGATTTGCAATCCGACTTGGACGTGGAACTCAAGTTTTCATGATTATCCACTTTCACCAGCGCGTCTTTCTTGATTGCATGACGTGAGTTGATCACATCATGATTTGATTTTTGAAACGTGGATAAACACACGTGATTCCCGCTTTCTTCAGCCAACGGCCCGTGGAAAACACCCCATAGCTGTTGAAACTTACCACTTTCACCAGCGCACAATCCACTTTCACCAGCGCACAATCCTGTGGAAAATGCCCCTTAGCTGTTGAGACTTACTGCTTTCACCAGTGCGCCACCCCGTGAGAACTGATCCTTAGTTGTTGAAAGTCTTCACTTTCACCAGTGCATGACCCATGACAATGCTTCTTTGGATATTTTGAAAATCAACACTTTCACCAGCGCACGAACCTATGAGAGATGCTCCATAGCTATTGAAAGTCACCACTTTCACCAGCTAACACTCATGTTTTAAACACACGTTAGCTGTTGAAAGAATTTTATGAAAATTTTAAAGAGAAGACCTTTATGAATCGTCTTATTTCTAAGTCAAAAATCAAAACCTAAGTTTTGCAACTAGGAAAAAACTCAAAACTAATGTGAGAAAACTATCAATAGCCATGCTATCCACCACAAAATGTGACCAAAGGGACGGGTTCATTTTGGGAGATAAAATTTGGCTCCAACTGGGATGGGCATGTCCCTATGAGGTGACCAAGAACCTAGCTAGACTCAGTAGCCTTATTACAACTTAAAAAAAAAATTTGAAAAGTAGTTTTTTCTAGTACCATTGTGCATGGAGTTATTGAAATGACAGAAATAAAGAAAAAAAACTGAAAAAGAATATGTACAAGTAGAACAGGGCTTCAAAGGAAGCCTCATGAGAAATAGATCTTCAGGAAGCGCCCATTGAAAGGGCCACCTGCTATTGCCTAGCATGAAAGAGTTTGGAGAACAAAGGTATTATTTTGCTGCACCCCTGTTATGACAAAAGGACCTGTCCAAAGAGCCTCAAATTTTCTGTGTTTCCCTTTCTCCTGCCTTGCTGCATCCCACTTTAAGACCAAATCCCTTATTTTGAAGACATTTGATTTAACTTTCTTGTCGAAAGTTCCTTTGATTCTTTCTTGATGCAATTCTGTTTTTTCCAAGAGCTGCTCTCTACCTTGCTGTAGTTCCACCAAATTATGAATTCTTTGAGTCAAATCACTTGGTTCATAATCAGTTTCTTGTAAGAACTTTGCAACCAGTAATGCAAGTTGAACAGGAAATATGGCTTCAATATCGTATACCAACTTGAAAGGAGATGTGCCAATTGATTTCTTACATGTAACCCTGTCAGCCCACAAAGCAAACTTCAGTTTGGAATCCCAACCTATGGCATTTTGTTCAAGCAACTTCTTTATAATTCTAACTAAACTCTTGTTGGATGACTCAGCTAAGCCATTCCCTTGTGGATAGTAAGATGTGGAATGTACCAGCTGAATTCCCAGCTCCTCACACAATTTCACCAAGTGTTTATCTCTGAATGCAACAGTGTTATCAGTGACTATTCTATTAGGGCAGCCAAATTTGGAAAATATGTTTTCTTGCAGAAAATTTATGATGACAGTATGATTGGTGTTCCGGGTGGGAATAGCCTCAATCCACTTTGTAAAGTAATCGGTGGCAACCAGGATCCACCGGTGCTGACCACTAGAAGGTAGATGAATTTCACCTATGAAGTCCAGGCCCCACTGCCGGAAAGGCCCTATGACCACTATAGGTTTGAGGGGAAGAGACTTCAGTTGTTGTTTACCTTCAAATCTCTGACATTTGTCACATGTTTTCACAAACTCATACACATCTGAAAATAAGGATGGCCAGTAGTAACCAGATCTTAAGATTTTGTGTGCAGTGGTTTTCCATTAGTGATGTCCCCCGCATTCACTATTATGAAATTCAATCATGACCTTAGCTACCTCTTCTTGGTTTACACACCTCAACAATAAACCTATGGGATTTTTCCAGAACAACAAGTTGTCATTGATGCAGAAATTTATAGCTTTGAGCTTCAAAGCCCTTCTTTGAGTCTTTGTCAAATATGATGGGACTGATAAAGTTTGCAGAAACTGAATAATATGACTGTACCATTTGTAATCAACTAAGTGAGATGAGACCTGCATTTTCTCACCTTCTTTATCCTCTGAAGGCTGAACATTTTCTGGATTAATACACATCGGATTTATTTCAAGCAGCCTGCAATTTTCCTCTGCCAGAAGTTTGGCAAGGCCCTGACCCTTTAGAAGCTTTGCTGGTTTGATTTCAACATCAAATTCAATCAACCTTGCTATCCACTTACTCCTTTTTCCATCAATGTCGGGTTGGACAAGAACATCTTTAACTGAACTGGAGGGAACGAAAGCTATTACCTTTGCCTGAAGAATGTAAACTATGAAAGACTTCAATGACTTGACAAGTGAATATGCTTGTTTCTCCAACAATTCATACTTTACCTCTGCGTCCCTCAAGACCTTACTGAATAAGGCAACCGGCTACTCTTGATCATCAACATTTTTCTGCAAGAGTACTGCTGCGATTGTATCATTGGAAGCAAAAGAAAAAATGTAAAATACCTTGGAGAAATTGGGGCTGATCAAAACATGAGTTCTTGTGATGGCTTCCTTGATGGCATTGAATGAATGTCTGGCTGCTTCAGTCCATTTTACCTCAGAGTCCTTTCTCAACATAGCAGCGATATGCTTTGTGAGTTCAACAAAATTTACTATAAACCTTCTGACAAAGTTTATAGTCCCAAGGAAAGACTGAATGTCTTTCTTTGATCTAAGAAGAGACAGATTTTTAATTGCTTCTACCCTCTTTGGGTCAATTTTAACCCCATCAGCTGAAACAATATGCCCAAGTAATTTCCCTTCCTTAAGTGCAAAATTTGATTTTTTTGGATTAAGAGAAATGTCATACCTTCGACATTTCAGAAATGTCCTTCTTAAGTGATGCAAATGAAGTTCATGGCTGCTTGAGAAAATAGTGATATCATCAAGATAAATCAGGAGAAATTTATCTTTCTCTCCAACGAAAGCAATGTCCATTGCCCTTTGGAATGTCGCTCCTGCATTCATCAATCCAAAGGGCATCTCCTCGTACATAAACGTACCCCATGGAGTGGTAAAGGCAGTCTTTTCTTTGTCTTCTAGATGGACAACAATCTGATTGTATCTGGAAAAACCATCAATAAAGGACATCACCTTTGAACTTGACACCTTCTGCAAAATATGCTCCATTTTAGGCAGAGGGTAGTTGTCTTTCCGAGAGCACTTATTCAAATTTTTGAAGTCAATGCAGAGTCTGATCTCCCCATTCTTCTTCCTAACTGACACAAGATACACAATCCATTTTGAATACCTGAGGGGAATGATAATGCGGGCATCCAATAGTTTTTTAATTTCCCTTTCCATTGTAGGCAACAACAAAGGGTTGAAGGATCTAAGCTTCTGCCTGAATCTTTGGTGTCTTTATTCAAGGGAATCTTATGCTGAATCACCTCTGTGTCAAAAGTCTTCAAGTCATCATACTGCCAAGTGAAGATGTCTGCAAACTCCTTTAGCAATTCTCCATTATCAGCCCTTTGTTTTTCAGTCAAATGTGAGGCTAAGTTAACATGTTTATGATCTTTCTCACTAGCCACATTATACTGCAAAACATCTGAATATTTTTCCCCACTTTGCAATTTGACAGCCACATCATTGTTATCGAACAACCTTTCCAACGGGACCAAACCTTTAGGAATTCTGTTGGTAGACAGTTGAACTATTTCATGTGCTGCGATTTTTCTTTTGAACTTTGGCTCCTCAACTTCATGATCATGTTCGTTCTCCTGATCAATCTGCAGATCTGCAAACTCATCTATTACTGCAAGGAATCTAGTGAGTTCAGCATCGTCTTCAAAAACCTTCCAAAATTTTACATTATCAGGGAGAGAGGGCCTATATTTAACTTGAATTTCGTAAGTTAATTTATGAGGCAGAGGGGGTATGAATGCACAAGCGGACACAACCAATGAATCAGCCAATTCATTCATTGCTCTAGGTACATATGCAATTTTAAAATCTACAAAATCATGAATTTCCTTCAACACTTCATCTCTGTATGCCTTCAACCTGACATGCTTCGCTTGAAAGGACTTATTCACCTGCTGGATAATCAAATCTGCATCTCTAAACACCTGCAATTTTTTAATTCTTTTCTCTTTGGCTACATTCATCCCCAAAAGTAATGCCTCATACTCAGCAATATTATTAGTCACTTTAAAATTGAGTTTAAAGGACAAATGAGAAGTTTTCTTAGAAGGAGAAATGAATACCACTCCTGCTCCAACTGACTCCTTAGTGCAAGCACCGTCAAAGAACATGGTCCAAAGGTCTTCTTCTGCTGTTTCTGTAGGCTGAACTGTGATCTGATTCGTGGGCTTTCTGAGCAGCAATGTATCAGGCAGTGAATCATCAATTTGCAAAATACAAGATCCCATACCTATGTCAACCGAATAGATAGGATGATTGGATGGATTTTTCTCGTCACTGATTACATATGCCATCTGGGATTCCCTGTATAGCCTTCTGTTCACCCCTCCGAAAACAGGAATAGTAGTGTAGGAGAGATCCATTTGCAGAGTGCCACCTAGTCTCTTCATCCATGATCTTGATAGTAGGCATCCAAATTTGGGAGGTATGTCGGCCACCACTATATCCATCACCATAGTCTTCATTGATGCTTGGGTTAAGGTTACAGCCAAATCCTTAATCATCCCAAGACATTTGACTTTTTGAGAATCAAAAGAGAAAAGGTCATGATAAGACTTGGTGATCGCCTGCCCAAGCTCATCCATGACCGCATTCGACATCAAATTGTGCGAAGCACCGGAATCCAACAAACAATTATGCAGTGTTTTCTCATGAATATTTAGAGAAATGTAAAATTGAGGACAACTATCATCTCTGTCTTCTATCATTTGGCCCAGAGTAATGGTTGGCTTATCATCATATATGTTGAGGATATCAACAGAAAGGGATACAGATTGGGGATCTAGAGTTTTGAGGATATCCCCCTTGAACATTTCATTTTTCATCAACTCAACTAGAGGAATAGGAATCTTGATTTTTTGTATTTCAGCCTCAAAATTAAAAGAATATGGAACCTTATCAACAGCTTTATCAGAAACCTTTACCTAATTTGAAGGGGCTTCCTGATTTCTTTGTTGTTCAACAGGAGGCTGACTTTCTGGAGTTTGATGCTTGACAGGAGCAATAGTTTTCTTGGGAGGAGCTGATGCTTTCACTTTTGAAGAATTTGCTTGCTGATCATCTGATGTCTGATCTTTTTGCTTAACAGGGGCAACAGTCTTTTCAGGAGAGGTTGGTGCATCTTGTTGAGCAACATTAGATTTGGATCGGAGGTTATATCTATTTTTATCTTTTATTGTGAAAATGCCATCACCAAGAAGCTCATCTTCTGTCTGTTCAGTCATCAATGATTCCTCATAGTCATGTTGTGTTAGATAAGATTTCCCTGTCTCTTCTCCAACACAATGAATGTCACCTTCTCCATCTTCTTGATCTTCACCATTGTCTTTGTCCATCACAACATTTTGAAGAGGGACCTTTATCCTCTAATCTTCAGTAGAATTATTTTCTCTTTGCAGGGTCTGAGTTGGCTGATTATTTCTTCTGAAGTTATTTGGATTTTGATTCAGATTTCTGCCTGCAGAGTCATAAGTGCCTCTTCCCTTCGCAGACTGTTTATTTTTTATCTTGAGCTTAGATATCTTAGAGGTTAGAGACCCTAGAATATTGGCCATTTTATCAAGTTTTGGATCAGCATTTGATGAAGATGAAGCCTCATTCTTTGGTCTTCTCCTATCAGAATCTCCTTTCCGCTTCTGGGAGGCTAGAATATTTGATTCTACCTCAAGGGAAGCATCTTGCATGAGAGATAATGTTGGTGACCTCCTTTCTCTCAACAGTAAACATAAATCTGAATCAAAAGCATCAGAATATGTGATCTTGGCAGAAGCATCTGATGGTTTTATCTCAGCTGGTATTTTTCCATACATCCAGTTAAACCTCTTAGTGAAATCAGAGACTGACTCACTACTTTGTTTCCTCAAGTTTCTGAATTCTGTGATGTAGTAGACAAAATCTCTTCTGTCACCCCAATGTTTCAGAAATGTCTCATCCAATTGTTCGATTCCGACAATGGAACCAACAGGGAGTTCTTTAAACCATTTCCTAGCATGGCCATCTAGGCTTTGGACAAAGACTCATGTCCAAACATCTTCTTGCTCAATATTAAGGTTCTCTGCATAACTGTAAAAATCCTCAATATGTTCTTCCGCAGACACATCGCCTTCACCTGTCAATTTAGGCATATATTTCTGATAGTCTCCCGTTGGCATGGCTTCTACTGGGTTTGGCAATATGAGTGGTGCATACCTAGCAGCTGGGATTTGTTGCATCTTAGTCAAAGGAGGTGGTGCATCCATGACTATCAGAGGTGGGGAAAATGATAGTTTCTTCTTCAATTCTTCAACACTGGAGGAATGTGAAAGAGGTGAATCTTCTAATGGGAAAGAGGTCTGATAAGAGGCTCTGTAAAAATTGCAAGCTATCCAGCTAAATTTTCTTCACGCTTAGAAGAAATCTCTTGGAGGAGATGTTCAACAGCAAGGAGGCTAGTATAAATGTTCAAGTGATTCTCTTGTTGTTGAGAGTGGAAAGACTCAAGGGAAGAAGAACTGTGGCTTCTTTCTAAAGTCTTAGAGGTTTTTTCAATCAAATTATAGTCTATTAATTTATCATCACTAGGATTTTTCTGTTGATCAGAAAGAGTTTGCTCTTCTACAGTATTTACAACGACTTTTTCATCAGTGTTCTCTGAAAAGAACTCGAATTTTTTCTGTAGTAAATTTTCCGGAACTGAAAAGAGGATTACCTTTTGTATTTGAAGTTTGACCTTGAATCATCTTCCCTTTCCTGAGAATTAATTCTGGATTGGACACTGGTGTGATCAGTGATTCTTGAGGATTAACCCTAGTACTGATCCTCTTAGGAGCCAGGATGAACTTGTGGAGTCGCCAGATAGATGATTACAACCAACTGAAAATGTCTAATCTTTGTCTATCATCAAAGATCATCTCTGTGTCGTATCCCAGGAGAGCAGAGCTCGAATTTCGTCTCCCCGGCAATGACGCCAATTTGTTATCACTCCAAGAAACTCCTTAGGGTTGTAGGCTAAGGATGCTTGGTAACTTAGAAATAATGGTTTTTATGTGTTTGGGACAATGGGGTCTTTAATGATTTATGTAAGAAACAACTCATCACACATCTAAAGATACAGTGCTTTCAGGAAACAATGATCAGATCAAGTAATTGAATAAGAGGATGGAGAACACTATTCTTGATTGCCAATACAAGTGAATGTAGGGCTTAATACAAGACAGAGAGAAATCCTTTAATTTCAAGTCTATGAGCTCAATAAAGAGATAACAGTCTTCATGAACTAAAATAAACTGAAACAAAGTACAAAAAATGAAAGATGGACAATTCTGATATTGAAAACGAAAGGAAACTGAACTTTATTTCTGCAAAAAGAGTCTATACAGTAACATAAAATATCTCCCATTTTGAACCCTTGTCTCTTAGCAAAAATAGGCATTTATAGCCTCTTACAATCAGTTTTACAGATCCTAAAAACATGGATCTATGTTTAAAAATAGCAATTCAAATGTAACTAAACAACTTGATAATAAAGATTTAACAACTAAACTATCATTCAGATTGTCTCCAATCTCAAAAATTCGCCATCTATATCCTTCAGCTCCTAGAATCTGCAATGTAATGAAAAATGGCAGGACACCTATCTTGACAGGTGGATTTCTTCAATGTTCATAGTCGATCTTTGAGGAAAATTGTTTTGCATGTGGTTCCCAAAATTCTCTCGAACCTATGATGATGAGTCCTTTTCATGCGATCTGACATCCCCTTGATACTATGGAACCTCTTTATAATCTATAAGAATTGAATTGTTCTGTCCTTGGCTTCCAAAAATGCTTTTCCATCTTTCAAAAACTAACTCGTTTTATATTTCGCTGGTTAGCTGGTGAAAGCACTGCCTTTCACTAGCTAACGGGTCATAAAATATCGCTTTGCGCTGGTGAAAGCCCTTCCTGTGCTCAAAATGAGTTTTCACCTTCAAAGTTGTGATTCCATCAAAACTCAATGTGTCTCTGATTTCTCACCTTGCATATTAACAACGACTTGAGAAAGTACCTTCAAATCTGGGTGGGACTTTTGTTTTTGTTTTTGTTTCAATCTTCTTATCTTCCTTTTAAGGCGCTTGGCAAGCCACCATAGACTATTGTAATCTTTGGTGATCTTTTGTTTTCTTTTCTTCTCTTTAACACTTTCCTAAGCCAATCTCTCAAACACAACGTTGGTTTTTGCGAAGTTATCAGACAACTTCTTGTACCTTTCTTTGATTACTCGTTCCAAAACCTTTTGCTGAGAGATTACCTCTTTTAGATGCTTGATTTTCTGAGTTTTCTTTGACTTAGATCTTTTTGATGTTTCTCCTTCCTCTGTATGAGTGAAGGTCTCATAATTCTATGCAAACTCAGTTGACTTCTCAGGACTCTTAGTGACAGGGCCCTGATCTTGTTGCTCTGGTTCTGATTCTGTGTAGGGCAGGTTTAATATGTTTGTTCTCTTCTCTGTAGGCTGCTCTATGGGTTGTTCTGTAGTGGTTTCAAAGTTTAACCTTTTCTTTGACCTGTGGGATTTTACTCCAGAGATTCTATATTCTGGAGGTCCTGACAGGGTCCTCCTCTTCCTCGAACTGCTTTGAGGAGTCAACTATTTCTTTGAACTTTTCCCCTGTTCATTTACGGGCTGAGTCTATGTTTCAAAACCCTCCCAAAATAGAAAATGTTTCCAGCTCCTTTCCTACTATCTTAACTTCTCTAGAATGATCAATTTGATAAGGCCGAAGTGGCACAGAGTAGTCTTCATGCTTAGGGGTTGAGCCCTAATCTTCTTGCAGACCTTAGTTAAACTCTTATGTAAGAAAAATGGTAAATTGAGGAGAGTCGTGCCTGTGAAATGGTCTAGGAGCTTAAAATGATACATCATGATTTTGTCATACCTGCCCTCCGAGGTAATGTAGAGTTGGATGCCCTTAAACAACTCCTTCCACTCCTCTTCTATATAGGAAACTGGCATGCTCTTCTTCCATGCGTTGTGCTTGAACTCTTCCTTTAAATAAGCTCTGAAATTCAAGTTTTTGGTGGCAATGGTTTTGAACCAACTCTGGCCCGATCTTGGTAGGTTGGTTGCTGTAGCAATGGAAGATTCATCTACTATGATTTCCAAGGACCCAACATGAGCCTTATTCCCATCAAAAGTTTTGGCAAAAGCCTCCACTGTCGACTGGTGACAACTGTTCTGCAACCTCTCAACAAATTCAATGCAACCCGCGTTTGAAAAGTGCTTTTGTAATTCTGGATGCATCTGTAGGAAAGATAAGCTGTCCAACTCCTTTCTGAGTAGAGAGCCACTGCGCCTCCTCGCCATTTGTAGCTTGAAAACCCCAACAATTCTGTATACCAACCCCTGCACCTATTGTTCGAGCCGAGGTCTTGCATTATTGAAATCACTCGGGAGTCGACTCTGTTTTTTAACATTAGAAACTTAACAAATCTTCATGAACAATGTGTGATATGGAAGTAATGATCTGATTTGATGTTGTCAGCCCAACAATACAGCTTCTGTACCTGGGCTAATGAATTTGAACTTTCCATCCCCGACGCCATGATTGTGGAGCATGAGTCTCTGAACCAGATCCGATTTGAAATCCAACTTGGATGTGGAACTCAATTTTTCATGATTATCCACTTTCACCAGTGCGTCTTTCTTGATTGCATGACGTGAGTTGATCGAATCATGATTTGATTTTTGAAACATGGATAAATGCACGTGATTCCCTCTTTATTCAGCCAACGGCCCGTGGAAAACACCCCTTAGTTGTTGAAACTTACCGCTTTAACCAGCGCACAATCCACTTTCACCAGTGCACAATCTTGTGGAAAATGCCCCTTAGCTATTGAGACTTATTTCTTTCACCAGCGCGCCACCCCGTGAGAACTGATCCTTAGCTGTTGAAAGTCTTCACTTTCACCAGTGCACGACCCGTGACAATGCTTCTTTGGATATTTTGAAAATCAACAGTTTCACCAGTGCACGTACCTATGAGAGATGCTCCTTAGCTGTTGAAAGTCACCAATTTCACCAGATAACACTCATGTTTTAAACACGCGTTAGCTGTTGAAAGCATTTTATGGAAATTTTAAAGAGAAGACCTTTAGGAATCGTCTTATTTCTAAGTCAAAAATCAAAACCTAAGTTTTGCAGCTAGGAAAAAACTTATAACTAATGTGAGAAAACTACCAATAGCCATGCTATCCACCACAAAATGTGACCAAAGGGATGGGTTCATTTTGGGAGCTAACACTATCCAAGATTCAGGAAAGACGAGGACCTCAATAGAACCCACAAGTGCAATTGATATATGATGAACCTCGTGGAACATGCCCTAGAGTCACTATTATTACTCGAGGATGCGTTGCTACAGGAGAAGATAAAATGATTCAAGGAAAGATCATAGAAGATTCAGGTATCAGGAAAGTTGCAAAGAAGACTCAAGCTTTTGATGCAAAGAAAGAAATACAAATCTTTGAGGAAGTAAGACAGGAGTTCAAGAGGGACCAAGGGTCCTCATCAAAAGCACAACCATAAATAAGAGAATATGGAATGCCTTAGGCATTTGATCAGTCGGCTTCACCGAAGCAAGGAAAAGAGGTAAGTAAGCTCACCAAATTCTTATATATTATTAAGCTAATCTAAGATGAAAACGCTGTAAGGGAACTTTAGAATTTAATCAAGCAATATGATCTAGGAAAGATAGAACCTTTTTTGAATAGGGAAGTACACCAAATTGGGAAAAGGAGAAGGACAAACAAAGAATTACACTTGAATTCTCAGATAGGATAGTATGACAGAGACTATGTGGTCCTCGACTTAGGGTCGGAGGTTAATGTCATGACGAAGAAAACTTGAGCACTGATGGGAAAACCAAAGTTTGTTTAATCCCCTATAAGGCTTAGGATGGATAATCAACAAGATGTCAACCCATTTGAAAGATTGGAGCATGTCCCTGTGGACATTGATGAAGTTAGAACCTTTGCAAATTTTGAGGTAATTGAAATTGTTGATGACAGTTTCCCTTACCCTACATTGCTAAGAATCGATTGGGCCTTTAACAATTCCAGTGTTGTTGACTTGAAGACAAGACATATGACATTTGAAAAATATGTCCTTAGGGTCATTGTACCCTTAGATCCAGATGAGGGTCAGTGATACATAGAACCCAACAGAGAAGAAGATCATGCATACGAAATGGAAAACATCTACAAACTAACAGCCAGACAATATGATTACATCAACCCTACAACTGACGTGAATCTGAGCTGGCGAAGTGACAATGCATGTTCATCAGATTGAGAAGAAGCGCTGGAAAATTGGCAGAACCAGATGTATGAATTATCTACCAGAAGATGTGCTAGATTAACTAGAGAAGTTCACTGGATCAACACAACAGTAAGTAACTTACCCACATTTGATGGGCTGAACCCCTTAGAAGCCTTCCTATCAGATTTTGAAACAAGTGTACCAATACAACAAAGATTGTTAGTAATGGATGAGGGCCTGAAATCCACACCAACAAGATGGTGGGGGACACATAAAAGAAACATCACAGACTGGACACAATGTTGAACCTTGATGAAAGTGTGGTTCTCAACACAAGCAGTAAGTTGTGAAGTCAGGTATACCGGTCGAAGTTGCCCAAAGGACCATGCACGAAGCTGCGAAGAGGCTTGGAGTGATATTCCTCGAGAACAATGGGTGAACAGATTCATTAACACATTGGACACAACCCCTATCAACTGGTACCTTCAAGTGGAGCTGTGCCTCGTCACTACAGATTGGGAAGGTATGATTCAAAATTTTATCACCACCTTTTTATTTGATAATGACTATCCTTTAGTGGACCAAGCATTAAATATTATGAGATAGAAGCTATTCGAAGAGGCATCTACCCTCCCTATGGAACAAGAGGAGGACGAATGGACTACACCTCTCTAGAAATTGTAGGGCTGCTACAACATCAATGTCAATGATGACGATGATCCGAGGAAAATAAACATCACTGAAACATAAGGCCAAAGAGATGTGGAGGGACCAGGAGTCGAAATACCATTTATTGGACAACTAATCAAGATCAAAAAGTTCAATATTGGATTGGAGGAGACATCGAATCTTGCCAATTTTGGAGATTATTGGGATGCTGCTACCATTGACAAGATTACAGAGTTATTGCACGAATATTAGGACTTGTTTCCAACCATGTTCACTGATATGAATGGAATCAAAGGACCTATGGGAGAGATGAGAATACCTTTGAAACCAGATGAAAATCCAGTCAAGAAAATACCCTACAGATTGAACTCAAAATACAAGGAAAAAGTGAAGATTGAGCTCAACAGAATGCTGGAAGCAGGGATTATTGAACCTGTCGAAGAATCTGAGTGGATCAGCCCTATGGTGGTAAAATACAAGAAGACAGATGAAATCAGAATCTATGTGGACCTCAAGAAGTTGAATGATGCCTATCTGCATGACCCCTTCCCTACACCATTCATCGATGAAGTGTTAGACAATGTGGGAGGTCAAGAAGTATATTCTTTTACAAATGGAATTTTAGGATATCATCATATTCAGATCACCAAGGAGGATTTCCACAAGACCAAGTTTTCCACTGAATGGGGATCCTACCAATACACAGTGATTCCATTTGGACTGAAGAATGCCCCAACCATCTTTTCCAGGGTGGTGGTCGAATCATTCAAAGAATTTTTGAAAAAAAACTTAGAAGCTTATTTTGATGACTGGACTGTGTTTAGTTTGTTGAAAAACCATATTGAATGTCTAAGACTAATGTTGGATAAATGCATGCAGTGCCATATTGATTTAAATTTGAAGAAGTGTGTATTATTATCACCATTTGGAGTGTTATTAGGCCATATTGTATGCAAGAATGGATTGCTGGTTGATCCATCTAAAGTTGCAATTATAGTTGATTGACCACCTCCTACTTCCATTAAACAAATGCACACAATGCTAATACATACTGGCTATTAGAGGAAATTCATTAAAGGCTATGCCCAAATTACAACACCGATGGAGAAGTTGTTGAAGAAGGATTGCCAGTTTGGTTTGACATATGAATGCCAACAGAGATTCGACACACTGAAACAGAAGATGGTCACTGTGCCCATTCTGGTCTTTCCAGATTGGAGCAAAGAATTTCATGTGCATGTCGATGCATCGTCCATTACATTGGGAGTTTTGTTAGCACAATCGGGAACATGAGACATCGATCACCCATTAGCCTTTGCTAGCAGGAAGCTATCTACATCAAAAATTAACTATACCACTATAGAAAGAGAAGGATTAGCCATGGTGTATGTGTTGCAAAAATTTCGACACTACTTGTTGGGAGGACACTTTAAATTGTTCACAGATCACTTTGCACTGAAGTACCTTGTCAACAAGCCAGTGTTGGGGGGGGGGATATGCAAATGGCTTCTACTATTTCAAGAATATGATTTTGAAATCATAGTTAAGCCAGGAAGAATGAACAAGGGTCCTAACCACTTGTCGAGGCTAGAACATGGCGAAGAACCCACAAGTTTGGAGGATACACTACTGTATGCACAACTTCTCGCCATTAGGAAGATTGATGACCAATTTGCAGACATAGTTCGGTTCCTGTCAAAAGGAATGGAACTTAGTGAGTATACAATTACCTAGAAGAAACAACTCATGGTGCGCATTGCAAACTTTTCACTTATAGCTGGTCAACTATACAAATTGGGACTTGATGAGATACTAAGAAGATGTTTTATGGAGACAGAGTGACCATTGATCCTTGCAGAAGATCATGAAGGCATCGCAGGAGGACACCACGAAGGGAGAGCGACCACATAAAAGGTCCTAAGAGCTGGTTGTTACCCATGATTTTGGTCATCATGATGATGTATTGATGATGGTGTACTCAGGCTCTTCATAAGAACTTTCTCCTGAGAAAAAGTTATTTTCATCTCTTCCAGAAAACTCATTTTTGAAGACTGTTCACAGGCTGCTAGTATATTTGCCTGCGAGAATGCATGATTCTCACAGGCTACCTTAAGCCAGGGTACGAGAAGTTCGCACTGTGTTGAACTGCTAGGGTGCAAACTCTTTCTAAAGCAAGGAAATAGATTAATTCTCGATGCTTATAGAAGGGAATCTTCTAGAAGGATGAGATGGCATTTGAACGGTTATCCTAGTATTGGATTCCCTGATATTTTGGGATCATTCTTATCCAAGTAACTAATTCATTCTCTCCTATATATTGAGGGAATTCTATTGGAAAAGGTTAAGCAAGAAGGTTAAGAAAGATTCATTGGAGAATTAGTGAAAGAATTGTGTGAAGGACTGATGCTACATCATCTTGGAGACTCCAGCAAGTTCATCCAAAGGAGTTGATCTTCTTCTTGCAAGTGAGCAAGTGTGTGTGTCGGAGCCAAGGGCCATTGAAAGGAAGTTTACGACATCGAGGCTCAGGTTGTAATATTTACTTTCCATTAATATGATACAGTAGCATGTCCCTTTCCCATAAAGCTATTTCCACTTTATTGTATAATTCCTTGATCATATACATAGATTGACTGTTGAATAGATTGTGCTGTCTTCACTTTGGTTGGTTTGTGTTGTCTTGGTCTTGACTGCATGAGAGCACTGGAGTGAAGCGAGAGAAACAAAGACCATAGGAAGCGATCATAAGGTACGTCATTTGTTCTTGCCTCCTATTTAATTCAATGGATAAAATCTAGGGAAAGAGTCATGTTTTGTCTTGATTTGTTCTAGATCCAGGTGGATCTAGGTAGATCGGTTTGTGTCCGCACTTACAGATTTATCCAATAAAAAAATTGGCAACTCCACTAGGGAACAATCCCATTTTCTTTGTGGATTTTGGTATTTTTCTGTGGCCATTTTCTCTGGTTTCACGTTTCTTCTGTCCTATCAATCTCTGAGTCTTCAGGATATCCTGATAGACCCTTTGGGTCCAGAGGCCTTTTTAAATTTTTCTTCATTTTTCTTCATTTTGACTATGTTCAGGCATTCTCGTACTATACTTCATTGTAGCCTGCAAGAATAGGTAGAGTTCGCACTCTGCCTTTAGGTTTCAGTGTGAGGTTCTTGCACCCTGCTCAAGGGTCACCTATGAGAATCAGTGATTCTCGCACTGTGTAATATTGCCTGCCCGCGAACACAATTTTTCAAAAGTTTGGATTTGAGTTTTGGTATTTTCAACTGCCCAGATCAGTTTGATTGCCTCATAAGAGTTTCTTGGACCATAGATTGATATATTTCTTGTCTTCGTTTGCATGCATGAACAATTTTACGATTTCAAGGCTTTTCTTGTCATTTTTGGCTTGACTTTCGTTTCTTGACTTTTCTTGGAAAAACCATTCTCTCTGACTTCAGAATCTGAGTGTGTTTGATTGGTTGAGAACCAGTGATTGGTAGAAATTTGAGTTGTTTGGTCTTTTCTTATTTGCTTATTGTTTGAAAGGACAATTTTCCTTTGCATTTGAAAAGACTAAATTAGTTTTCTCTTTATTTTTGTTTTCATTGAAAGAGTGGATTGGGTTATTTTCTTATTCATTCGGTTTTTGATTTTCTGTACTCTCACTGTCATAGTGTGGGTCCTTTTTGAAAAGTGAACAAACAAGTTTTTCTTTCAAAAAATGCTTTTCGTTTTAGAAAACATTGAAAATCAAATTATTGAGATTGTTGAAGTATTTGAACAAGACACAATAGAGACTTGTCATTTGATAAGTGATTGTTTGCATTTTCATTTTAAAGGAAATTTTTCATAATAGTTCAAATTTGATCTGGAAAACTTTCTCTCTCTCTCTCTCTCTCTCTCCCATACATAGGATTCATTGAACGAAACGTGATATATTTCATTCTCATCCTTGCATTGTTGGGTCAGAGTCATACAACATAAGTTTTACTTCCGTTTCCTTTGAGTAAACAACATCTCTTAATAACACTGCGTAATCATAAAATTTATCTAATAACTCTTTTCTAGGGCTCTTTACACCAACATTTAGCTAGGCTAGAGCTTTGGAGTAGGAAGAGAGATACACTCTCCTAAAGCATAAAACACACAATAGCATCTTGTGTTAGGGAGTGTTAAATTCCATTTGCAACATCTTATCCTGGGAAGCCCTTCTCACAGAAGGGTCAAACACTAGGTTGCATTGATATTGGCAGAGTTACTCACCCTACTTTGTTGATATCAGTCTAGATATTGCACGTATTACAGGGATCACTCAGAGGTATACCCACAATGATGCGTGGAAGCCTTTTGAGTTGATCTCAGGCTAGATACCCTGCCCTTGCTTGTGGATCGAACTGTCGACTGTCCCCCCAAGATTTATTGTTGTTGGTGGTGAACTTAGTGTCCTTTCTCTCTAGGTTCTTACCCAAGGTGACTGTGGAGGGGAAAGTCTTCACGGTACTTGGAATTGACTTTGACCAAACTCACTCGGGCTCCTTGGAGGGTATACCCATGATTATGTGTGGGAGCTTGCACCAGGGTGTAAGTCCGTTAAGCAGGTTGTCAGCGTAAATTTTCCACCCTAGCCCCACCCCTTCTCATCTCATTGTTGCGATGTTGGATTTCATCACCAACTAGTGGCTTCGAAATTCGAAGGTCTTGTTTGCCTGGTGATTGCTTCCTAGATTTTGTTTACTAGCGCATATTGTTTGTTTCTTGAAGTTGACCATAGGATTTTCTTCGCGAAGTTTGTCACTCATTTACAATAGTTCCTCCACGTCGTTCATGTAGAATGTAGGGTTTATCTCCAGAGTATCTGGATGGTTCTCAACCCTTGCCTATAGGTACACCCGAGGGATCTCCTCGGAAAAGTGAAGCCACAGTCATCACCACACCACAAGTGGAATGAACTGACTCTCTAGAACCTTTCCGAATTACCAATACTCGAGAGGACTTTCGACTTCACCCTGGTTCTGAGCAACCATTTATGAGACTGAATTCTTCTAGATAATTAGTTGTTACATCTTCTGGATCACCCGTTGGGCCTTTTCCCGGCATAGAAGGCCAAGATCCTTTTTGGTCTATAGGTTTTTTTCGAAGAGACCTTTTTGGTCCTGGTTCACCCGTGATTTCTGAAATTAATCCTCCTGTGATTTACGAGATCTCTAATCTTGAGACAGTAACGTTGACTACCACTTATCACTTTACTGTCCTTTCCAAAATGGCCCATCTCATGAATACTACAAGTGTCCCAACAGGGTTCACTGCGGCTGGTCTTGCTCCTATAAACACACAGCGAACACCCAATGTCACTCCCACACTACCACCCGGATACCGTGCGTTGAATGCTTCTATTCCAACACCTCCGCAAACCCCATCTGGTTCTCCAAGTGGTCCTTCTTTTCCTGGGCACCCTATTCCCGGTTTTATTCCGGCACTCCCTCAATTTCCTACTGGTAATCCTAATCCTAGTGGCACTATCCCATCCATTACAACAAACTTACAGATTCCTGTTGGTGGACAAGGTGGTACGATTCAATTTCCTCTTACCGGAAACATTCCACTACTACACAACCTTCGATTGGAACACAACTTTCGGTTGGAACACCACCTATGGTAGGGGGACCAACCCCACCTTTTGGACAAAATATACCTACCTCTTTGGCCCAGTATTGGAATCAGATGATACAAAATCCTCCTCAAACGACTGGGGGGCAGCAGTTGCCTATCCCTACTATAGGCCAACCATATCCAGGTATACCCAATCCTATTTTGGGTACGAATTCTCAAACTCATGTCCCCGCTCAAGGTTACAATCCCTCAAGCTACTATCCTCACCAACCACCACCGAATCTGCCTGGGTCTTCCCATTATGCGTAGAACGCTTATGGTCCTACTGGTTTTTCGACAGGGTTTCCACCCCAAAGCCACCAGTACCCGCAGGTGAATCAACAGTTACCTTTTCTTGCTACTTTGGATTTGCCGGATTTGTCTAGGATTTTAAATGATCCTATTCTTCACTCTCCCTAATGGCCTGTTATTCCAACCAAGCTTCCATCAGACATTCCTAAATTTGACGGCAAAGTGGGAGAGGACCCAAACAATCACGTTATGACTTTTCACCTATGGTGTTCATCCAACTCGTTGATGGATGACTCTATTTGTTTACGTCTTTTTCAATGAACCCTTACCGGTTCTGCTGCGAAGTGGTATATCAAATTGCCACGAGGTTTCTTCTCTGATTTTAACACCCTAGATATAGCTTTCCTTACGCATTACCAGTTACCGATCCGCTATGATACCAGGACTAAGATTTTGACTTCCTTCAAACAAACTAAAGGCACTCATATATCAGATCATATCCATGAGTGGCGAAGGAGATGACATCTCATTAAACTTGAACTCCCCGATCAGTTACTGGCAGAGTGGTCTACAAAATCCTTTGTGAACGAAATTGGTAAGGACATTTCCATGGGTGGCATTGTCATGGAGGAGTAGGCTATAAGTCATGCTCAATATCTTGATCTCGTTTATTCGCAAATGGGAACACTTTACGATTTATTACCTGATTTATCTCATCCTCATACTTCCAGTACTTCAACTACTTTTACTGCCTCGCATGTAGCTAATGGTGTGATTGGTACTGCCCAAACCCAATCACATTCTGTTTCAGGAACAACCCCTAACTCTGCTTCTTCTAATGTTCAAAATGCTCTGTTTCCTGCCACTCCCACCGACAAGACTTGAGGTAAATGTTGTTCAATCTGCCCTAGCTGGTAAAAACAAATCTAAAAAGGGGAGAGGCAAGAATAAGGAGGGAAAAAATAATAATCAAGCAGAGAAAACTAAAACCACTCCTATTGAAGATCAGGATAAGCGCAAACCCCGATACCCTTCCTTTCCTTATCTGTGGTGATGATCACTACATGAAGGATTGTCCATGACGTGCCGAGGTCACTAAGTTCCTTCAAGGAGCTCCAAAATCTTCTACACCGGCTATCTTGTCCCAACCCTTCCCATCTCAACAACAGGCTCAGTTGTCATTCACGACCAACCCTATTCTTCTACCACATCATATGTTTTGATGTGTACTGGTGATTCTAAGAAGAACAACGTTGCACTCACTACTCGAGCCAAAGATTATTCTCCATCTAAGGAGAAGGTTGATGATTTACCTCCTTCGTTGGTCCCACCCTCTCCCGCGACTCCACCTACTAACGGTCCTCTTCATCTCGAACAACTGAGCCTTGATACAGTTTTGCGACCACCCCAAAACGGTGTCGTTAGAAAATCGTCTTTCAATCCTCATGCTCGTGCGGCCCAGAACTATAGTATTGTTGAAGATCTGGCCCAGGCACCTTCCGCAATGCCAACCCTTGAAGTCCTTCAGTCTTGTCCTGCACAACGGAAGGAACTGTTGAAAGATATAGGTGGAATTGACCCGACAGATACGAATTTGATAGTCTTTGACTTGGAAGATCACATTCCAAGGTTACCTCCTCAACTTGCATTTCAAATACAAGTGGTTGTCTCTGACAAAAACATTTGCTGAACTGTTATTGACGAGGGTGCCTCGACGTGTGTTATGTCTCTTGCTTGTTGGAAATCCATTGGCTCTCCTCCTTTGAATGAATCCCAGAACACTCTTAAATCCTTCAATGGCTCCGGTTTTAAGCCCTACGATGTTCTTCCTTCATTGCCCATTACACTAGAAGGTAAGATGGTCCAAGTTGAAGTGGAAGTCTTTGATGCTCCTCTTGATTATAATCTTTTGCTTGGCTATAGCTGGATCGATTCCATGTGCGCCGTTGTGTCAACACTTTTCCATGTAGTACGTTTTCCTCATCAAGGAAGGGTTGTTACAGTTGACCAACTTGCCTTCTTCAATTCCGACACTCGTACTGGCAACGTACCGTTTATTGCTAAAACCCCGCCGGGTTATGAGAATGTCGGTGTAGGCCTTTTAAAAGACTCCTCGTTAATGAGTACTTTCCCCATTCCACCACCTGATGTTCCATGCCTGTTAGTTGCTTCTATTAACATGATTTCCACCATGCCTCACGAATTTGCTGTGTCTTCTGACCCTTGGATAGTCCCTAAACCTGGAGATCATCTTCGTTTCGGCGACGCAATGTTGTTAAGTCCAGTGGAATCTGCCTATCAGGCCATTCAGTCGTCAACACCTTCTACCCCCTCTCTTGATGAGTTGTCTCCCGATCCTTTTCATGTTATTTTTCCCACTAATGAGATGATCATGCCCGTCATGGAGGACACCCCTTGGGATGATGGGCATCATCGTTCCATACTCTTTCTGGAACAACACACTCTTGAGAACTATCGATGGATTTCGACTCCATCGACCATTGTTGTCATCTCGACGGCTCCCGCGACTACACACGATGTGTTTGCTGAAGGGAACATAAGTAATATCTCGCCCACGATTCCCATTGACATATCCATTAAACCTGGGATTGTTGAAAATGTCCATATTGGTGCTTCGTGTTCCACTGACGAAATAATCACCTATATGTATCTATTCAAAGAATTTTGTGACATCTTCGCCTAGAGCTATGAAGAGATGCCAGGTATCGACCCTGCAATTGTTGTACATGAGATAAAGACATACCCCGATGCTAAACCCATTCGGCAGCGCCTTCATCCAGTTCACCCATGTAAAGAGACTGCTATCAAACTCGAAGTTGAGAAACTTCTGAAAGCCGACTTTATTTATCCGGTGGCACTTATAGAATGGGTTTCCAATCCTGTCTCAATTGACAAGAAAGGAGGCAGTATTTGTGTATGTGTTGATTATAGGGATATTAACAAAGCTTGTCCCAAAGACAACTTTCCTACCCCCTTCGTCGACTAGATTGTCGATGACTGTGCCGAAAGTGAAATATTCTCTCTCATGGATGGTTTCTCCGGCTATAATCAAATTAACATTGCTCCCGAGGATCAAAATAAGACTCCTTTTATTTGTCCTTGGGGTACTTTTGCCTATCGAAACCTCCCTTTTGGTCTTAAGAATGCGGGCACAACTTTTCAACGTGCTATGTATTATGCTTTTCATGATATCAAGCACATCATACAACCCTATTTGGATGATTTACCTGCTCATTCTATGCACAAAGTTGATCACCCTACCCACATTCGAGCCATTTTCGTTCACTATCGGTTCTATCGGATATGTTTAAATCCTCATAAATGCGTCTTTTGCGTAGAATCCAACCGTCTTCTAGGTTTTATCATTTCACGTCAAGGGATCTAGGTGGATCCTATTAAGGTTGAGGTGATTCTTAATCTCCCTCCACCTTCTACATTGCACCAGTTGCAAATTTTGCAGGGGAAAGCAAAATTTCTTCGTCGTTTTATCCCTAATTATGCCGAGATCACTCATGGTTTTACACGGCTACTAAAGAATGATTCAGAGTTCGTCTGGGATACCATTGCCAATAATGATTTTGAAGCTTTGAAGTTGTCCCTCACGCGAGCTCCGCTTCTCTTTCCTCCCGATTACAGTCGCGATTATTTCCTTTATCTTGCTGCCTCGGAGTACACTATTGGCATGGTTCTCGTCCAAGAGGATGATGTGCACGACGAACATGTTATTTACTACTTGAGTCGAAGTCTCACACCAACTGAAATCAAGTATCAACATGTCAAAAAACTGGCCTTGGCTGTCGTTCAAGCCATCCAACGCTTCTGGCACTATATCCTCTCACACAAAACTACAGTGATTTCTCATTTCAACCCTATGCAACACATTTTGACACATCAATTGCTAGGGGGAAAATACTCCAAATGGATTGTGATACTCCAGGAGTTTGACCTAGAATTCGACCGCGCCAAGTCCAAGAAGTCCTTAGTTTTTGCTGATTTGATATGCGATTTTCCTCATTCTGCAACGGAAAATGTAGCAGTTGATTCATTACCCGATGAATCTCTTTTCCTTATTAGCATTGATGATCTTTGGTATGGGGATATCATTATATATCTCCAAACCCAGACTTTCTGGCCTACTTTGTCTAGTACTGAATGACGTCGCATACGCTATCAAGCTCATCAATACATTATCCTCGGGGATACTCTTTACCGTCAGGGGATTGACTCTATTTTTCGACGTTGTCTCACATTCGACGAAGCTGAGAAACCTCTGAATGACTGCCATTTAGGAGCATGTGGTGGTCATATGTCTGGGTATGCTACTGCCCAGAAGATCTTACGCGCAGGGTATTTTTGGCCTTCTTTGTTTAACGACTGCATTACTGTCGTTCAGAAATGCCATGCCTTCCAGACTTACAATTAGAAAATTCGGTCACATCCTACTCCTCTTCATCATGTGGTCTCAGTTGGTCCTTTTGCAAAATGGGGCATCGATTTCATGACATGTCACCCTCACTCGGCTGGGGGGCATGGTTACATCATAGTAGCTGTTGATTACTTTACGAAATGGGCTGAGGCGATGCCGACATTCGACAATACTGGAAAGACTGCAACATTGTTTCTTTTTAATCACGTCATAACTCGTTTTGGTGTTCCCCAAGATATCGTCACTGATCACGGTAGCCACTTTAGGAATTTTATGATGTCCAAACTTACTGAGAAGTTGGGTCTTCATCATGATAACTCAACACCCTATTATCCACAAGCCAATGGCCAGGTCGAAGCAATCAACAAAGTTCTCATAACTATGCTTCGACAGATGATAAGGATTCATAAAACAAGTTGGCACATAGTGTTGTTTTCGGCATTGTGGGCGTACCAGACATCTGTCAAGTCCACTACTAGGTTTATGCCTTTTCGGTTAGTCTATGGTGTGGAAGCCATTCTTCCTATCGAATGCGAGATACCCTCTCTGAAGCTAGCTATTGAACTCCTCCCCAACACTCCTGCTAAAGAAGAATGTCTATTGTATCTTATGCGATTAGACGAAACTCGATGTGACACCACTCTAGTAATAGAAGCCCATAAAAAAACGTGTTAAGGCCCAATATGACAAGCATGTCAAACCTCACATTTTCTCTGAAGGTGATCTTGTTCTTCTCTATGAACAAGATCGAGATGTGTTAGGAGCTGGAAAATTCGAACCCATGTGGCGAGGTCCTTATATTGTTCACCGAGTTTTGGAAAAAAGGAGCATATGAGTTGGTATATTACGATGGTATCCCTTTAAGTGAACCCAGGAATGGGTTATACTTGAAGAAGTACTATGCATAAATCATTTGTGCACAAGTAATTGTATCTTAATGTATCATATGTTGTGTGTGTTACTATAGCTTTCTTTTGTCGTTATCTGGTCTCTGCCCTTATGTGACGTTGTGTTTGATTTCCAGATGTCGGAGTCTTCGCTACCCTATATTGGCTTCGCTGATGGTGCTAGTCGTAGTACTTGGAACCTTGCTTCCGCTGCATGGGAAATCTATGCCCCAACAAACGAACTTGTATCTTTACGAGGTGTGTGCCTCGACTGTGCGACCAACAACATTGCAGAGTATAGCGCCGTTATTGAATTATTGGTTGATGCTATCTCACTCGGAATTCGTCATTTGGTTGTGCGACTTGACTCGCAGCTTGTAGTACTACAGTTAAGTAATATATACTCTATTAGAAGTCCTACTTTTTTACAGGTGTATTTGCGAATTCGCCTCTTGGAACGTTATTTTCATCACATTGAATATCAACATATTCCTAGATGTCTAAATACATTAACAGATGCATTGGCTAATTATGTATTGGAAAGACATTTGAATCATTTGTAAATCAAAGACATTGAAATTCACACAATATAAAGTAAATCGGTAGAAGCCGTCTGTATATATAATGATCAAAAGAGTTTTTTACAAAAAGTTTGTCCAAAGACCAAAATGTCAAAAATTGAAGCTTATAGCTTCTACAAAGTGATGTCATGGATGACGTTCACGGTAACACATGACTGCCCTAGAAACCCTATAGAGTAGTAGACTCATAGATGCTAATACCCCTACAGTATGACGCTAATCATGTCGTGGAACCTCTTCCAGAGTCATGTCTGGAATGTCTGCAGTCAGGCCCTCTAGATTTTGTTCCACCACTTGGTAATCTTCAGCAAACTGTGGTGCTACTGCTACCTCTCCTCACTGCTGGATGGGAGAAGTGCCAGGAGGTCTATAAGGTCCAACATCTGTGTTATTAACAAATGATTTTGTATTAGTCTTTGGACAAGCATATAAAACAAAAACATTTGAATATGATAAAAATTCACAAAAAACATTCTAAAAGAGGAAATGTGTGTACTTCTTACCAAGGTCCCCCCACTGAGCATCCTATGGTAATACCAAATCCGGATCTCCTTGGAAATCCAGCCCAACATAAGCATAGTCATAAACCATCAACATCTGTGGTTGAAGCCAATCAAAGAAAGTATCATTATATTTGATGATCGGTCCTGCTACGTGTCGGGCCATGAGCCGACACCATCTTAGCATTCACGGATCCCTGGGAGTCGGTAAATTCCACTCCACTTGTAGCCTCAGTAATGGGACCCGCTCAAGGAAGAAGGATACCAGCAAAAATCCGTACCTGAATTGCTTCAGGTCACCTCACCTACATTTGGTCAATTTTTTTTTTATACTGCGAAGCACAACATCAACCCAGTTGAACACTTGAGGCTCAGTACACTCAATAGCATACTGGAAGTAACTCTATAACGCAATATGGGGAGTAGAGCTCCCAACCATCCGAGCTATAGTGAAAAGGATAGTACGGAGGGTCAAGTCTCGTACCCCCCAAAAAACTACTTTTTCTTTCTTTCTCTCCACCTCGGGAACGCAGTGTAAATTGCAGTACTCACTCATCTTTAGCCCACCACCTCTACTACCTGTCAGGCTCACATAGTACCCCCGCCATGACAAACCATTCAAAAACTAGATGTCCTCAATGTCTAAGGAAAGTGTGTGGACCCCCACATGAAACACCTGCTGATCAGGGTCCCACATATGCACCAGGTACTCTAATAGTCTGACTTGGGCCCTCATGCCTGGGATGCAAAAGTACTTCAAGAGCCCACAGTCTCTCAAAGAAGCTATGGTAGGTGGATGATTTTTTGGCCATTGCATTTTCCTCTTCATGTTCTCTTTCGTGCCACTCAAGCACCATGTTGATGGCCAATTATCTGCATAAGGAACACAACAAGAGGATTAACAACTTTTTTCATCCTTTGGATCTTTTTCATTGGGTAAAAATTTAAAAATTTTTTGGGCTTTACGGTTCTCACAGGTGCCCTGTGTGCACAGTGCGAGAACCTCACAGGTTACTTTAGGCTCACCTGTGAGAATGCCTCATTCTCACAGGCCCTGTATGGCCTACTTGCGAGAATGGCAGCGCACATGTAGGGCTTGGAAAATCAACTTAAAAATGAAATTTTAACCAATGAAATTACAAAATTAAACCATGAAAATTTTAAGGACGAAGAGCTTTGTTAGAAAAAAAGGACCGCGGAGCAATAAAAAAAAACAAATGCAGAAACAAAACACAGAAGACACACAATACAAGAGAGACACAGATTTACGTGGTTCACCCAGTGTGGGCTACGTCGACCAGAGAAATTGCCAGGTCCTTCCTTTATTATTATCCAGCAAATGAAGGGATACAACCTACAACAAAACCTGTTGTAACTTCCTCTTCTTTCTCTCATAGTCTCCTCTCTCAGAATACAACATTCACCATCATCATAGCCGCAATACATTTCCCTCATAAAAGAGGGTTGCCTTCTAGGGAAAAAAACCCTAACATAATCTCTACCGTTAGATCTGTGACCTTATAATGAACGGTCCAGATTTACAATGAAATTACAATATACTTTTACAAGGCAATTTTTTCTTTGGGGGCTTTGCCCCTGAACCCCCGCTGGGGGCCCGCTTTCCCCCAAACCCCCCAGCCGGGGGGATGGACCCCCCGGACCCCGTAGAGGGGGTACCCCCCCTCTGCACTCCCCCGCGTGGAAGAGTGTACATACTTCTGGGGTGTAAATACTTCATGGGGTATAAACACGACTGAAAGAAAAGACCTCTAAATCAGGAAGATAATCAGGCTCCACAACCAACTATATCCCACTTGGAGACTAATCTCAACAACTCCACCGCTGTCGTATATGCTGGACTCTGAACCTTCTTGGACCTGGCAAATTTCTCATCTTCATCTTCATTCTTGAAGACCAACTGAAACTGAGCAAGAACTCAGTTTCTCCCTAGTTACTCCCTTTGTTAACATGTCTACAGGATTCTGGCTAGTGTGTATCTTTTCCATCTTCAATTGTCCATCTTCCAAGGCGGATCATATGAAGTCGTACCTCAATTGTATGTGCTTAGTATTCGAATGGAAGGCTGAGTTCTTTGCAAGGTGAATGGTACTCTGACTGTCACAGTACAACCTGCTGTTCTCCTTCTTCTTTCCCAATTCCTCCATAAACCTTTGTAACCAAATCATCTCTTTACTAGCCTCTGTAGCAGAAACATACTCTACCTCTGTTGTTGAAAGTGCAACAACCTTTTGCAGTTTCGAAATCCAACTTACTGTTGTTCCACCTATAGTAAAAACATGCCCTGTGGTGCTCCTCCTGCTGTCTTTATCACCTGCCATATCTGAATCAACATATCCTTGTAGAAAAGTGTCTGAACCTCCAAAACATAATGCATGTGTAGTAGTATATCTCAAATACCTGAGAATCCACTTTACTGCTTCCCAATGTTCTTTACCTGGATTGTTCATATACCTGCTCACAACTCCCACTGCATGTGCAATATCTGGTCTTGTGCAAACCATTGCATACATCAAGTTGCCAACTGCTGATGAATATGGGACCCTAGA
>ML810980.1:45734-84290 GCA_009831015.1 Picea engelmannii
AGCCGCAATACATTTCCCTCATAAAAGAGGGTTTCCTTCTAGGGCAAAAAACCCTAACATAATCTCTACCGTTAGATCTGTGACCTTATAATGAACGGTCCAGATTTACAATGAAATTACAATATACTTTTACAAGGCAATTTTTGCTTCAGGGGCTTCGCCCCCGAACCCCCACTAGGGGCCCGCTTGCCTCCAAACCCCCCAGCCGGGGGGATGGACCCCCTGGAACTCGCAGAGGGGGTACCCCCCCTCTGCACTCCCCCACGTGGAAAAGTGTACATACTTCTGGGGTGTAAATACTTCATGGGGTATAAACACGGCTGAAAGAAAAATACCTCTAAATCAGGAAGATAATCAGGATCCACAACCAACAAGCTTACCTAACTATCACAGACGGCTCGCTGAATGGTGTCTCGTAGTTCTCGCAATCTAACGCCGAACTTGGAGGGTGAAATAGGGGTTTTTTGAGCTCAATAGTGGAAATGTAAAAATGGTGTGGTAAAAAGAGTATTTGCTCCTTTTATTTACTTTTACTATATCATTTTGGTTTTTTATGATTATTTATCGTTTAAATCCTAATCCCTAATTTCAGGTTGAGTGTAATTCTTGCAGGTGTGATGACTTTGATGATCAAATACAGGGATACGAACATGTTTTTCTTTGTTATCACGTGTTTTTGATTGGCTTTTAGGGTTTTTGTATAAAACCTCGAGCGTCGTTTTTGTCCGTTCTTGTGCTTGAAAATACATGAGAATGCGATCGAGCATACGTTTATCACTTTTTCGGGCTCAACAAGGTTATACGAAAAAGGAACCCCCCTGGAGTCCTCTTTAAGCTCTTTTCAGACTCTCTAAACATGAAAAGATCGTCGGGCGACCTTGCTATTTTCACGCTCGATAAAGTATTAGAAGTATGCATCTAGTGAGCGATGATTTATCTCTTTTTCGGTCTCATTCAGACTATTTTACGAAAAAGGAACCGAGAGAGTTGTCTTTTAAGTGTTTTTCCAAACTCTATAATCTTGAAAAACCTTCGAGTTTTCTATCTTTGGACTCGTTAAACAAACATTGACAGACCCGTGATGGGACCGAACCACTCCTTCTAAGGGTTCGTTAAACATACTCCGAGGGACTCATATGAAGGATGAGCTTATATCAACAAGCATATGTTATCCTCCTCAAGCTTGCGTAAAAATAAAGAGGTACTTGCCAGAAATGGTGGGGGAAAATTTGGGAAATGGATATGTTTTCATTTTCGTATTAATTGGCAGTAAGTGTCGCTCTTGAACATGACACCCCCTATTCATCGCATTTGAAGCCGATTTGGGAAATCCATTTGTCTCTCATTCGATTTATTACTAGGTCATTCCCTGCGTCGTCTTTGAGTCAATGCTGCCAAATCATTGGTCGTGTCATTCATATGTTCAAGAGAAGTCCATCTGAAACCTATATTGAGTTGACCATCTGCAGTTATCCATTCTCTCTGTGTCGGCCTTCCCCGTGTCCTGTGAAATTCACATCATACTCTATTTCACCTTCAAAATATGTTACTCATTCCATGTCATTGATGGGGGATACATCAAGGCCCTCCTGTGACGAGTTTTGTTCCGTCGACTTCAGCTCATTATTCGGAATCAAGACTTAGAAATTATTTGATACCTTGGAGCTTGCATGCCTCAATGGCAGGTTTCCTCGCTTTCGACAGTGGGTTTACATCATTGACCCCTGATCAAAAGATTCCATTAGATGTTCAACATCAACTCATTTATTCCCACTCGATGGATTGTACTATGGTACCTTGGGAGTCATTGACATCAATGGTGATTTCCCTTGCACTTGTTAATGGTTTCATCAATGACCGGTACTCAAGTGGTTTCTACCATGTTCGACTTCAACACATGTAATCACATGGTTAGATTCGTACTTTGGGCGATGAGATTGAAGACCCTGTATGTCATCTTTATGATCCAGGTTGTGATGGAGTATGTATAAATTGCGACACATAGATCCATTGTGTATGTCTCATGGCTATGTCGTCTTGATTTGAAATTTTTCGCATAGATCCATAGTGTATTCCTAGTGGCTATGCTATATTTTGACGGCATGGATCCACAGTGTATGATTGGTGGCTATGACCCAGGTCTACATTTGTCATCAGTCTATGATCTGAGTATGGGAATGCCTACCTCATAATTGGTGTATATGATATTCTGCAGATGCTTGGTTGTTTGCATGTTTCCGATTAGGTGTGCTCCTGGTTCCCGACACACACATGCAGCTTACAAAGTCTATCGGATGTCACTGGTTCCAACCTCATACTTTGGGGGGAATTCTGTTACCCATGATTTTGGTCATCATGATGATGTATTGATGATGGTTTACTCAGGCTCTTCATAAGATCTTTCTCCTGAGAAAAAGTTATTTTCATCTCTTCCAGAAAACTCATTTTTGAAGACTGTTCGCAGGCTGCTAGTATATTTGCCTACGAGAATGCATGATTCTCGCAGGCTACCTTAAGCCAAGGTGCGATAAGTTCACACTGTGTTGAAATTCTAGGGTGTGAACTCTTTCTAAAGAAAGGAAAGAGATGAATTCTCGATGTTTCTAGAAGGGAATCTTCTAGAAGGATGAGATGGCATTCGAATGGTTATCCTAGTACTGTATTCCTTGATATTTTGGGATCATTCTTATCCAAGTAACTAATTCATACATTTTTAATTGCGTGATAGCACACGTGAGGAGAGAGAGGGCGACTGAAGCATGACCTAAGAAAGGATATCAACGCAACGAGCAACATGCAGGGGTTCCCCAGCCATGGACGCTGGTGGGGGATCTGTCCCCACCTCTCCCCCTTTGCCAGAGATTGATGCCTTCAGGAAACTGGTGGCTGAGGCTTCCAAAATACCGCCGTCAGCAGCACAATAGAAGTTTGTCAAGAAACTGGAATGCATCCCATGTGTTGAATTTCCATTAGAAGAAACTTGCAGGTCGGCAATCAATTTGACAGACAGAGGTCTTATCGGGAAATTTATCGAGCTCTGGCCCTCTCCCAAATCCGTTGAAGCCTGGGTGCAGAGGAACTGGAGCCCGCTCATCTCATAAGGGATAAAGAGTCACTTCATAGGGAAATGTTACTTTGTTTTCGATTTTGAAAACCCTGAAGATAAAAACCTCATTTTTAGAAACGACCCATATTTCATGGGACCTCAGGGGCTATACTTGAACAAATGGACCTCGGATTTCGACCCAGCTCAGGATGTGCCGTCTGCTGTTCCAGTGTGGGTTCGCCTACCCCATCTCCCTTTACACTGTTGGAACCAAAAATCACTGCATGCAATCAGCAACAAGCTCGGAAGGTACATCAATCAAGGACTAAGGAAAGACCAATACTCATGCGCTCGGATCTGTGTGGAGGTGGATCTGGAAGTGGGATTACCGGAGGCAATCAAACTTATTGCGGTAGATTGGATGCCCATCCAAGAGCTAGACTATGAACAATTACCATTCAAATGCCGGCACTGCCACAGATATGGCCACTTCGCAAGACACTGGAAAAAAAAGAATACAGAGGAGAGTGAGAATGTGAAAAAAACCCAGTGGATCACAATCTAGAAATTAGGGGCAGCAAGATCTAGAAACAAAGGAACAACAAAGAGTGACAATCTGGGGCAACTGGAGCAAGAGAAACCTGACGGGGACCCCAATCCCACGCCGCAATCAGCAACGGAAGCAGAAAAGCTCAATAAGGAAACATAAGAACCAGAAATAATTATGGAAAGCATGGAACACCCAAAATCCCCCTCAAAAAGAAAAGATATCGGGGAACAAGGGAAAATGGTAGGAACCATGGAGGTAGCTCCCTCACTTTCATATGCAGACATAGCCAGAAAGAAAATGATGGAACCAGTAAGCTCCTCTGAGGATGAGATCTTAGAAAGGCCAGCCAAAAGAGCAGGAAGGAAGTCCCGTAAAGAAGCAAGGGAGGAAGAGGCAGAAAGACAAAAGACCCAAGGAAGCCAACCCACTATAGAAATGTCTATCGGCAGACATACAA
Source organism: Picea engelmannii (assembly GCA_009831015.1). Classification (NCBI taxonomy): domain Eukaryota; kingdom Viridiplantae; phylum Streptophyta; class Pinopsida; order Pinales; family Pinaceae; genus Picea; species Picea engelmannii. The sequence continues at coordinate 49,788 of ML810980.1, forward strand.
GAATACGGTCTCAAAAAGGAGGAGGCCCACCCACCCCCACTAGTAAGTAATGAAAATCGTCTCTTGGAACTGCAGAGGTCTGGGGAACTCAGCGAAAATTGAAGCGGTTAAGGACCTAATGAAAGTGGAACCAGAAGACATTCTCATGCTCCAAGAGACAAAAATTGAAGGGGAAGCCCTTCTAGAGATCAACAAAAACAAATGGAAGAATAATACAGGGAAAGCAATCAGTGCAAGGGGATCCTCCGGAGGAATAGCAACACTATGGAAGGAAGATCAGTTCAGCCTCGTCAACTCCTTCAACACTCAGCATTGGAGCTACACAGAACTAAAGCATATAGCAAGTAAGTTAACCATTGCATTATTTAATCTTTATGTACCAACTTTTCACTCCGAAAAGAAAGACTGTTGGAAAACTTTAATAGAGTATCTAGAACTTATTTCCCCAAATAATATAATCATTGATGGAGATCTCAACCTAGTAATGAATGGGAAAGAAAAGAGGGGAGGAAGAATCAGCAAGGACCAACAGATTCATGTAGTAGAAGACATGATACAGCAGTGGGACCTAATGGATTTTAAACCACACAGAGGGCTCTACACCTAGACCAATAATAGAATAGGGGAGGAACACATTTCTGCCAGATTGGACAGGTTCTTGGTACAAAGTACCTTGCTGTTGGAAAGGAAGCTAATCTCCACAGACATCCTTCCCAAGCTTACCTAAGACCACAAACCCATCCTTCTTACGCTAGAGGATGAAGAAAACTTAGGCCTAATCCCATTCAGATTCAACCCTTTGTGGAAAGAAAAGAGTGGCTTCTATGAGACAGTTCATTTGGCATGGGCCACCACAGTAACTGGATCTCCCCATTTTGTCTGGGAACAAAAAATTAAAATAACAAAAACATCTCTCAAGGAATGGAGTAAAAGACCAGAAAGTAATCCCAACACCCAAAGAAAGGAGCTAGTGCAGCAGTTGGGAAAGCTGCAGAATGAAATGGAAATAAAAGAAATTGACAACTCAGATCTGGAAAAGGAGCAAGCAATCCAAAGTAAAACTTAGCATTCCTTTAGAATCGAAGAAGAATATTGGAGATTAAAATCCCGCGGCTTATGGTTGGAAGCCAGAGACAGAAACACATCTTACTTCCATCGCCAATTCAAAGCCCGACTCTCTAGGAATCACATCTATGAAATCACAACCAATGATGGGAAGATTTGCAAAGGAATAGATCAAATAAAGGTTGTTGCTGTCTCACACTTCCACCACCTCTACAACAAAGAGAATGATGATAACGAAGAAGGCAACACAGACTTCCTCAAGAATATCCCAGCTCTGGTTACAAAAGAAGATAACACAACCCTATTGAGCCCAACCAACGAGGAAGAAATCAGCAAAATCATCTGGTCCATGGCTCCTGACAAAGCTCCAGGTCCAGACAAGTTCACTATTCATTTTTACAGGATATGTTGGAATATAATCAAATCTGATCTCATGAGAATGATAAAAGGATTCCTACAGAAAGCAAAACTAGGAGGTGCCACCAACTCAACTTTCCTTGCTTTAATCCCGAAAGACACAAACCCCGCCTCCTTTGATAGATTCAGGACAATCTCCCTTTGCAACACCTCTTATAAGATAATAGAAAAACTCCTTGCAAACAGAATAAAGCCACTGCTGGGAAAACTCATCTCAAAATCCCAGGGAGGATTCGTCAAAGGGAGACACATCCTCTATAATGTGATCCTAGTACAGGAAGCTATGCATTCCAACAAACTCAGAAAAGAAAAGGGCATGTTGATCAAGTTAGACATGGCCAACACCTTCGACAGAGTAAAGTTGTCCTTCCTATATCAAGTGCTACTCTCATTTGGATTCGAGCAAGAGTTTGTAAACCTGATACAAGCCTGCACCCACAACCCATGGATAGCACCTTTGGTAAACGGGAGGCCAACAGAGTTCTTTAAATCTATGAGGGGGTTGAGGCAAGGCTTCCCTCTCTCCCCTTTTCTATACATTTTAATGGCGGATTCACTCAGTAGGAAGCTGGAGCAGGAAAGGTTAATAGGAGCTGTCCCTGGCTTGAAAATTACGAAGGACCTTAAGCCTATTAATCATGCTCTGTTTGCGGATGATTCTCTCTTGCTAGGAGGAGCCTCAAACATAGTAGCTTTTGCTTTTAAGAGCATACTTCATAACTACTGCAAAGTGTCAGGAGATTTGATAAGCGAAAGGAAAAGTGTTGTCTATAGTTGGAATGCAACAGAACATGAAATCCAAAGGATTGCCAGCACCTTGGGGTTCAAAGGGTATGCAGATTGGGAAAATATACAGTACCTTGGGATGCCACTAACTCTGGGCATCAATAAAGTCAACCTGTGGGAAGAAGTCCTAACAAAAATCAAAGGGAAAATTGAAACCTGGGGAGGACACTGGCTCACACACGGAGGAAAATTAACACTGATAAAGGCAGTTCTCTCCTCACTACCGATCTACCAAGAAGCTTATCTACTGGCACCCAAATCAATTTCTGGGAAAATCAACAAGTTCCTGAGAGATTTCCTGTGGCATGGTGGCAAAGGGAATCAACACAAGTTCCATTTGGTCAGATGGGAAATAAAAAAGCTCCCTATGAGAGAAGGCAGGCTCCAGATTAGAGATCCAGCTCTTGTAAACATTGGCCTTGGATGCAAAATCCTGTGGAAGATGCACAGTGAGCCTTCTCATCCTGTCAGTAAAACTCTCTTGCACAAATACGTTCCCAGCGCTCAAATCCGAAATTTACAAAACACTCTCCACAGGAAAAGCACACAGCTTTGGCAATTGTGTCTCAAAGGGATGAAAATCTTCACCCAAGCGCTGTACCAAGTTCCTGGAAATGGCAAACGGACTTGCCTATGGACAGATCGAGTAATGGGGAGGCCGTCCCTTGCCTCAAACGCCAGCCTAAATGAAATTCACGTTTTTCTTTCCCAGAGAGGAATACAAAGTATCAACGATATCTCAAAATGGAATGAGGACGGTTCTCGGTTAGAGTGGCATTTTGGCAATGTTCCAAATTGCCTCCTTCAACATCTTGAAATGCTCAAAGCAGAGCTCCGAGATGTAGCACCAGTGCACAAGACTGAAAAAGACAAATGGGGTTGGGGACCCACAGGGAGTTATTCTACAGCCAAAGGCTACGCTATGCTTCAATGCCAGAAAGACAGACCTCCCCCAGCAAAAATCTAGAAGGACGTTTGGGACTCTACAACGATCCCCAAGGTTAATTTTTTCTTCTGGACTCTATTGCAAAAAAAGGTCCTGACCGGAAAAACTTAATGAAAAGAAATATTGCAGGCCCTCATAGATGTGCTCTATGAAAAGAAGCAATGGAAACATCTGACCATTTTTTTGTAGACTGTCAATTCACAAACAAATTCTGGCTCCTCACCCTCCATGGTCTCAAGGTTGCTGCCCCCTCGAATATCTCAGTTGTAGAGATTTTTACAAACTGGAAGGATTGCTATCCCTCGCTCTCAATGAAAACGCTATGGGCCAGAATCTAGATCTCCATCCCTAAGTATGTGTGCTGGAAACTATGGCTTGCAAGAAACGAGAAAATCTTCAACAACACAGCATGGACCCCCAACATGGTAGCAGCGAAAGCAAAAGGTCTCCTCTTGGAAACTCTGAGGTCTCAAGCCCACAAAACAGATATCTTGCTGTAGCAGGAAGAAAAGAATTGGCTCGGTAACCCTATGCTCACTTTCTGGACACAAAGCATTGAAGAACCCCATTTCGAAACAAAATGGAGGCTAAGAGACAATAATGATACTTTCCAGAGATGGTGGCAGAAGCAAGGAATAACTACAGCATTCTTTGACGACACCTCCAAGGGAAATCCTGGCATAGCGGGAGCTGGAGGAATCATTTACTCCAGTGATGGGACAATTCTAGAAACCTTCATTTGGGGACTCAGACAACGTACCAACAATCAAGAAAAAATCTTGAGTCTGTTAAAAGTTTGCCAGATAGCTAAGGTAAGAGGCCGCTGGAATCTTTAAGCGTTTGGAGACTCTGAAATCTTGATCAAATTGATACATTCGGGAGGACATTTCAATGATGCTGGACTAAATAAGAATCTGCAAAGACTAAGACACACATTCTGGGACTTCACCTCCTTCAACTGATACCATATACTTAGGGACTTAAACAAAGAAGCAGACGCTTTAGCCAATAAAGGCTACCTCCTGGCCCAAGGAGACCTATGCATAAATGAAGGAGACCCAACAAAAAATTGTATTCCTTGAAAAGGACAGCAGCGTGTAAAATATTGGAGTAGGCTGTGTGAAGGATGTAAGGCTTCGACCAACTGGATTTTTCACTTAATATAATATATAACCGTTTTAGTTAAAAAAAAAATACTAATTCATTCTCTCCTATATATTGAGGGAATTCTCTTGGAAAAGGTTAAGCAAGAAGGTTAAGAAAGACTCATTGGAGAATTAGTGAAAGAATTGTGTGAAGGACTGATGCTACAACATCTTGGAGACTCCAGCAAGTTCATCCAAAGGAGTTGATCTTCTTCATGCAAGTGAGCAAGTGTGTGTGTCGGAGCCAAGGGCCATAGAAAGGAAGTTTGCGACATCAAGGCTCAGGTTGTAATCTTTACTTTCCATTAATATGATACAGTAGCATGTCCCTTTCCCATAAAGCTATTTCCACTTTATTGTATAATTCCTTGATCATATACATAGATTGACTATTGAATAGATTGTGCTTTTTTAACTTTGGTTGGTTTGTGTTGTCTTGGTCTTGACTGCACGAGAGCACTGGAGCGAAGCGGGAGAAACAAATACCATAGGAAGCGATCATAAGGTACGTCATTTGTTCTTGCCTCCTATTTAATTCAATGGTTAAAATCTAGGGAAAGAGTCATGTTCTGTCTTGCTTTGTTCTAGATCCAGGTGGATCTAGGGAGATCGGTTTGTGTCCACACTTACGGATTTATCCAATAACACTGGCCTTTGGTGGAATACCTTACACAAAGATGCTAAGGATTATGCTAGAGCTTGTGACGTATGCCATAGAGTTGGGAAACCATCCAGATGAGATGAAATTCCATTAGCACCTCATATGACCCTACAAGCATTTGAAAAGTGGGCCATTGACTTCGTGGGACCTATAAACCCACCAGGGAAATGCACAAGAGAAAGGTATATCATTACTACGACAAAATACTTAACCAGATGGGCCAAATCGAGAGCATTTAAAGAATGTAGTGCAACTACAATTGCGTGTTTTATATTTGATGACATAAAAACTAGGTTTGGATGCCCCAAAATCCTTATGAGTGATCGAGGCACACATTTCATCAATAAGACAGTTGAAGCCCTGACTGAAGAATTTGAAGTCCACCATCAGAAGAACACACCTTACCATCCAAAATAGAATGGAATAGTTGAGTCATTCAATAAGATCTTGGAGACAACATTAACGAAGATTTTCATTATGAATAGGGATGACTGGGACTTAAGAGTACCTACAGTACTATGGGCCTATCGAACCGCTTGCAAGAAATTAACAATGCAAACTCCTTTCAAGTTAGTTTATGGTCTCGAAGTTGTTGTACCGATGGAATACTTGGTACCAAGATTAAGAATTGTTGCATTTATAGACATGGATGATACTGGCACTATTCAAGAGAGGCTTGCATATTTGGTTGAACTGGAAGAAGACCGATTCATTGCAGGATTCCACCAGTAGGTCTAGAAGGAATGAGAGAAGGCATATCATGACAGGAACATCAAAAAGAAGGCATTCAAACAAGGTGAATTAGTATTGGTGTATTGACAATAGGTTTATAAGACACCCAGGGAAGTTCAAAACGCATTGTCTAGAACCATATGAGATCGCCTATGTTACAGAAGGAGGAGCTGTGAAAATGGAAACATTGAAGGGAGAATGGAAGGAAGGATTTGTGAATGGGAGTCGACTGAAGTTGTACTATGACAACCAACTTCCTCGCATTTCCCAGTAGACAAAACTAGAAAAGGTTCTAGGTACAAGGTGTAGTTAAAACTGGGTACTAGAAACAGAAAAGACAGTCTGCACAAGGAGGAAGAGGAAGCATAAAGAAAAATGTAAAGGTTGCACCACGTGGTCCTCAACCGAAGCATAAAAGAAGGATCATATCTGAAGTGGCTCGGGACGAGTCAGAGGTGAGTGTTGGGGGCTTATTGGCCCTTGGTTATGGAAGGAAGTAGAGAATAAGGGAGAAAAGGTAAAAAGTGAACTTCGTGGGAGACACTGTGACTGTCACTTGGTCGAAGTAAGAAAAAGAGAAAAGAAGATGGAGAGAGGTATGGAAAAGCAAGCCATTGGATGGGAATATCGAGGATGACAAATTAGAAAGGAAGAGGAATCGAGGACAACTTAAGCAAATGACTGTTGGATGCTTTGGGCACCATGCAATAAGGAAGGAAAGAAAAGCTGGCAAAGCCCGAAAAAAGTGGATCAAGTGGACCTAGGGTTTTGGCACCTAGGTTTTAGCCTAAGGATGTCGGTGAGTTATTGTAATATATAAATAAAGTTCAAGAGGACCTAGGTCTAGAGTTTTTACCAGAGGTTTTGGTATGATAGAGTTAAGAGATCTACTATTGAGGAGAGAGATCATTGTATTAGGAGAGAGGAGCACTGAGAGAGAGAGTCTTCTGGTATTGTAAGACGTTCTGCTGTGTGCGAAGGTCAAGTCCTACAACTGGGTGTGCAGGAAAGGGAGAGAGGGAGAGAAGAAAGAATATCTACTAGCTAAGAGCGTAGGTAAGAACTGTAAGATTTAATTTAATAAATCATAAGCGCAGTTCTATGGACATATCCCTAGAGAGAGGGTGAACCACATACATCTGTTGTTGTGTGTGTGATTGATGCTTTGATCTATGTCATTGTTATGTTCTTACTTGCTTTATTATAGTAGATCAAATATAAAGTTGTGAAAGATAGATCTAGCTATTTGAATGATAGATGCATGATATACTGTCATTGTAAAAGATCCACTTGATATTCCTCTAGTTGTAGACATCTCTTTACTACAACCCCTCATAGCTGCTTCGGGTGAGACTTTATTTTCTTCAAAGGTGTTGCCGAAAGGTCCAGTAGCTAGGGATTGTTGGTGCACTCCTAGAGTGAACCTCGGGTCTGCCCCAGTGCCAACAAAGCATAGAACAAGGGAGAAAAGGTAAAAATCAAACTTTGTAGGAGACACAGTGATTGTCACTGGGTCGAAGTAAGAAAAAGAGAAAAGAAGACAGATCGAGGTATGAAAAATCAAGCCATTAGATGAGAAGATCGAGGATGACAGATCAAAAAGGAAGAGGGATCAAGGAAAACTTAAGAAAATGACCATTGGATGCTTTGAAGCACCACGTGAGAAGGAAGGAAAGATAGGCTGGCGAAGCCCAGAAAAAGTGGATCAATTTGAACTAGGGTTTTAGACACCTAGGGTTTTGGTATTTAGGGTTTTGGCACCTAGGTTTTGCCCTAAGGTTGTTGGTGATTTATTGTAATATATAAATAAAGATCAAAAGGACCTGGTTCAAGAGTTTTTACCAGAGCTTTTGGTACGATAGCATTAAGAGCTCTAGTGTTGAGGAAATAGATCATTATATTAGGAGAGAGGAGCGCTAATAGAGAGAGACTTATGGTATTGTAAGACCTTTGGTTGTGTGCGAAGGTCAAGTCCTGTAGCTAGGTGCATAGGAAGGGGAGAGAAGGAGAGAAGAAAGAAGATCTGCTAGCTAAGAGTGTAGATAAGAACTATAAGCTTTACTTTAATAAATCATAAGTGCAGTTCTATGGATATAGCCCTAGAGAGAGGGTGAACCACGTACATTTTTTGTTATGTGTGTGATTGATGCTTTGATCTCTGTCATTGTTATGTTGTTACTTGATTTATTGTAGTAGATCAAATTTAAAGATGTGAAGGATAGATATAGCTAGTTGAATGATAGATGCATGATATACTGTTGTTGTAAAAGATCCACTTGATATTCCCCTGGTTGTAGACATCTCTGTCCTACAACCCCAGTCTTTGGGTGAGACTGCATCTACTTCACAGGTGTTCCCAAAAGGGCCAGTAGCTAGGGCTTGTTGGTGTGCTCCTGGAGTGAACCTCGGGTTTGCACAAGTGCCAACAAAGCAGAGAGCAAGGGAGAAAAGGTAAAAAGAAAACTTCGCGGGAGACACGGTGACTGTCATTGGGTTGAAGTAAGAAAAAGAGAAAAGAAGACAGAGCAAGGTATGGAAAATCAAGCCCTTGGACGAGAAGATCAAGGATGACAGATCAGAAAGGAAGAGGGATCAAGGAGAAATTTAGCAAATGACTGTTGGATGCTTCAGAGAACCACATGAGAAGGAAGGAAAGATAGGCTAGTGAAGCCCGAAAAAAGTGGATCAAGTTGACATAGGGTTTTGGCACCTAGGTTTTGGCCTATGGCTTTTAGTGATTTATTGTAATATATAAATAAAGGTCAAGAGGACCTAGGTCAAGAATTTTTACCAGAGGTTTTGGTACGATAGCATTAAGAGATCTACTATTGAGGAGAGAGATCATTGTATTAGGAGAGTGGAGCACTGAGAGAGAGAGCCTTATGGTATTGTAATACCTTATGCTGTGTACGAAGGTCAAGTCCCACAACTGGTTGCACGGGAAGGGGAGAGAGGGAGAGAAGAAAGAAGATATTATAGCTAAGAGAGAAGATAAGAACTGTAAGCTTTACTTTAATAAATCATAAGCACAGTTCTATGGACGTAGCCCTAGAGAGAGGGTGAACCACATACATCTGTTGTTGTGTGTGTGATTGATGCTTTGATCTCTATCATTGTTATGTTGTTACTTTATTTATTGTAGTATATCAAATCTAAAGCTTTGAAGGATAGATCTAGCTAGTTGAATGATAGATGCATGATATACTGTCATTGTAAAAGATCCACTTGATATTCTTTTGGTTGTAGACATCTCTGTCCAGCAACCCCTCATATCTACTTTGGGTGAGACTGCATATGCTTCGTAGGTGTTTCCGAAAGGGCCAGTAGCTAAGGCTTGTTGGTGCACTCCTAGAGTGAACCTCGGGTCTGCCCCAGTGCAAACAAAGCAGAGAACAAGGGAGAAAAGGTAAAAATAAAACTTTGTGGGAAACACAATGACTGTCACTGGGTCAAAGTAAGAAAAAGAGAAAAGAAGACAAAGCGAGGTATGGAAAAGAAAGCCATTGGACGAGAAGATCGAGGATGATAGATCAGAAAAGAAGAAGGATTGAGGACAAATTAAGCAAATGATAGTTGGATTCTTTGGAGCATGCACAAGAAGGAAGGAAAGACAGGCTCGCGAAGCCCGAAAAAAGTGGATCAAGTTGACCTAGGGTTTTAGAGACCTAGGGATTTAGTATTTAGGGTTTTGGAACCTAGGTTTTTACCTAAGGCTATCAATGAGTTATTGTAATATATAAATAAAGGTCAAGAGGACCTGGTTCAAGGGTTTTTACCAAAGGTTTTGGTACAATAGCCTTAAGATCTCTAATGTTGAGGAGAGAGATCATTGCATTAGGAGAGAGGAGCGCTGAGAGAGAGATCCTTCTGGTATTGTAAGACCTTATGCTATGTACAAAGGTCAATTCCTGTAGTTGGGTGGGCAGGAAGGGGAGAGAGGGAGAGAAGAAAGAATATATGCTAGCTAAGAGCGCAGATAAGAACTGTAAGCTTTACTTTAATAAATCATAAGTGCAATTCTGTGGACGTAGCCCTAGAGAGAGGGTGAACCATGTACATATGTTTTTGTGTGTGTGATTGATGCTTTGATCTCTGTCATTCTTATGTTGTTTCTTTCTTTATTGTAGTAGATCAAATCTAAAGCTGTGAAGGATAGATCTAGCTAGTTAAATGATACATGCATGATATACTATCATTGTAAAAGATCCACTTGATATTCCTTTGGTTGTAGACATATTTGTCCTGCAACCCCTCATAGCTGCTTCGAGTGATACTAAATATTCTTCATAGGTGTTTCCGAAAGGGCCAATAGCTAGAGCTAGTTGGTGTGCTCCTGGAGTGATCCTCGGGTCTGTCCTAGTGCCAACACACACACACACACACACACACACACACACACACACATACACACACACACAGATGTAAAAGAATGGAAGATCACCCAAGAATATTTGATGGAGATCACATATAAAAAAATAAGAGTGAGGTGACACATACATATATTATATTTTGCAAATGAGGTAGGCATTCCCATGCTCATGAAAATTTTCAATGCAAGTTATAATATGAGATCACGGAAATAGGTATCCAATATGAATACATTAAAAAATGAATGCCACTTCCTTCTAAGAAAAAGTGAGAGAACAATGATTCCCAAGGGAACGAATAACTATAGTAAAAGGATATCCATAAGGGTGTGGATATTGGCACCTAAATGGTGGCTCCCTCTTGATCGCTCAAAAACATATTGAAAATAATCATACATGTAAAGGGTATTTGATTGGATCTACAACATTATAACCATCATTGCATATGAATATCCATGATGTGACAATGATTTGAATTCAATCATGTGAGAAACAATCAAATCAAAGAGTAATAATGAAGCAATTTTCTCAATATGAGGCCCCAATTCATTGATGCAAATGGGGACCAAGTTTTAAAATCCTCTAAACCAAACCCCATGGTAAAACATGAGTTGAGGTTGATAGGGTAAGGTTCACTGGAGACAAGGATTTGAGGAATCCATAGAAACCAACATAATGGGTAAAATGAATAAGTAGAAAATGTAACAGACTGACACTTTGACATATGGAGATAAGTTGGCCAATGAGTAAAATATTCAATATTTATTTTGAATGGAAAATGACAAACAAGTTTACCTAGGAATAACTTTGCAACAATACTGGAAAATACTTGACCATGGATAATTAAGATACTATGATGATAGCCCAAATGGTCACCATAATTGAAGGCCAAATTTGATAAGTTAGGTTGATAATAAATGGAGGAATCTAAGTGATGAGATAGGTACTATATGAGGTACTGAGAAAAGAATATTCCAAGGAACTATGATGGGATTTAATTGATAAGGACTGATTATAAATGTGAACCAATGAGGATTCTATCTTAGGGGGGGGAAATATTTTCTACCATAAAAATAGATAATGCTAAACATTAACAAGTCAAGAAATGATAATTCCGTTGTTTTTGTTTTTTTGAATGTTTTCATAGCTTTTTTTTAATAAGAATAAAATAATTTTGGGTTCTCTTGCAAATAATAAATGAATTTGTATACATTACAATAAAGGAGATGGGCGTGTAAGAAGAGAACAAACAATTCTAACCTACATGAGTGGAAAGAGGGATGATAGATGGTAAATGTTAGCACTAGAAGTCACCCTCATCTTGCATAGAAGGTAACCCCAGTACCCATCAATTTATACAATAAATTTAATTGAGTTTTAAGAGGCCAAATGGAGAAGACTCAATGAAAATAACGTTCTAGCTCAGAAATATGGACTGGTATGCACAAGAAATTGAGGTCTTGGATCAATTTCAGTCAGTAAGTTGGAGTAAAGGTGAATAGAAGGAAGACTTTCGTGAGAAAAGTGTAGAGGACTGTTGTGAACATCAGGCCTTCCAGTAGCCTAAGGAAGAAAAACTTAAACACAATATTCTCTTGGATTCAAATTTCAAGGAAACTGAAAGAAATCATAACAACATTATAATCAAACATTCATCATAATACAATCACAACAATCCATGTGAATCAGTCAATCATGAACTCTCTTAGTATCATAGGAAAATAAGATGGAGTAATAAAGATGACTTAGATTAATCAAGAAGTCTCAAATCAAGACATAACCAAAGAACCAGTGTTATTCATCAAAATATTACAATAGCAGGGAGCCTAGCTCAACCATTCCACCTTAACAAAATGTCAAAACTACCTATATATACTAAAAATGTTGCAATCACCAGGAATGTGATCGGACCCCTGCATTCAAAGTTTCCAGTTGGCGTCTACTCTGCCAGCCTGTGCAGGCCTTCTTATGTTAGACGCGAGCTTGACTTAGTTATGTTATTTGCAGGAAAATCTATCCCTTGGGAAACTTCGGATTCAAAATATTCCACCATGACCATTCTCAGTATGTTTTCCATTTATGGGGTGAGACGAGGTCTCAACTGTCGCCCCCATTTCCATTAACTACCTTCATCGATATCAAGACGAGGCATGACACCCATGAATGTTGCAAGTGGTGCCCACAACTTCTTCGAGTCAATCCCGATGCCTCAAGGCCATGCAGATCTTCTTTTGTGACCAATACGAGCACTTTCGACCTTTGGTGCAACTCCTCTCCATCACTCCATCCTACATGCGACCTCAGGCCATAAATTGGTGCTCATATCCAAAGATTCTTTGGGATTTCATCCTTCACAAACTTATGGCGTGGCCCATGCTAAAACCTCTGATTATTGAAACCTCAAATTCTTGGATCTGGTGCCACGCGTCCCTATGAATTGAACAATTTCTGCTGATTTTGGGCTTCGAGACTTCAGACCTTCGGGTTTTTGGGACTTCGGGGTCTTCGGGACTTCGACACTTTTATTATTTTAAAACTCTCGAAGTAAAACTACCAGAGTGACAACTTTGATGATGTGTGGAATTCTGGATTTGGATAGCCAAGATCCACTTTGGGTCTCTGGGCTTCGAGAAAACCAAAGCTCAAATCTCACTTAATATTCCATGCACTTTTACTCGGAGCTATCGATCTATTGACACATGGCTCTGTCTAATCAATGAATCAGATTCACTTCGATCCATCAAGACTTTGGCCACTTTAGGACTTTGGCCACTTCGACACTTTGCAATGTTTAACTCCCACAATTCTCCAGAGCATTGAACTCCAAATCGATGGATCTACCTCAACGCATCCTCAACTTTTGATGTATCAGATTATTTTTGGAATTCAGGCTTCGACTCTTCGAGAATTCCACACACTTCTTACTTCGAAACTCTCGAAGATTATTTCCCCGAACACTTGAATCAACTACCACCTATCCCTTTAAATATCAACGACTCATGATCTCTTCGGGCCTTTTTCTCCGGTGCTATACTTCGCACAAATTTAAGATTTTGAATGCCCGTGAGCTGCTAATCTGAACTCCACATGGAATTTCGGTCGTTGAAAGATGAACCTACCTTTTTTCTTGATTCGGGTCCATAATAGATTGATCTAAGTGTCACACTTTGATCCCGCGGCTATGAACTGTGTAAACAAATACTTGAACGACTGGATAGGGGCTTGGGAAAACAACAAGACGAGTGATTGAAACAAAAGGAGATGGGTGCTCATCTTAAGAGGAAAACCAGGTCTTTTAAACAAAAAGGGGTGAAAAAAACTAACTTTACCAGTTGAAGGGAAAACTTTAAGACACAGCTCACGAAAGAGAGAAAGATAGGGAAAGGATACAAAATTAGGTATTCACAATAGACCCATATGACTCTTGACAACCCTGTGTGATAACATTTGGCTCCATAGGGGATGGCATGCTCCCTGCGAGCTGCCAAGAACATGTAGTTCTAGTGCCTTATCTGTTGGGATATGTAGTCTAGCTCAAATATTTCATTGAATAAAATGGGGAGATATGTACACTATTCTACTAAAACGAAAACAAAGACATGTGCTAAAAAATGAGCTTATTTATGTACAATCCTAGTCTAATTGACTTTTACAACGTGCTAGGTGAAAGCAAACTTCCACCATATCAGCCAATATTGTTTGGTAATATAAATCTTCTTCACTTCACTGCATATGATCCATAAAAACATAGGGAGGTATGACAGAAGAATGAGAACATGGCTTGGAACACTGACCATACCCCCAAATGATGATAATATGAATAATTTTGCAGGCTTCAATGCTTTTGGAAAACACAGCTCCATATATAACCTCACAGGGTTACAAAATTTGTAATCAGGAAAGCTCAATTGGTAAGAAATTAACTCTTGTCCTTCATTGTGGCTCATCCGTAGTTCAATGTTCTCAGGTGGAAAGAGAGTTGATACGGGTCAACTGATCCCAGCTGATATTTTCTTGTTTACAGGTCTTGGACAGGAGATAAACTGCCCACTTAGCTTCTCCTTTACATGTTGCTATGTGTGTTCTGCAGGTCTAGGATGGTTGATTTCCACCCAATTCTTTTCCTTAATGAATAAAGGAAAAGGCTCTATAGTTTGGTCTTGGAAATATTTCATGAAACCATACTCACATTTGAGTATCTGTGAAATAACTCCATTTGAAAATTTCAAAAAATATAAAACATACGTGGCCATGTATATGGCCACAGGATCATGAATAACGTGACATAAATCTGGATGCTTTAGAGGACCAGTCTGCTCCTCTGTAAATGCCTCTCTGCTTGCAAATAAATGACCTCCTTGTTCTTTTGAAACCAACTCTTGATAAAAAACAATTGCAGTCTCTGCTTCATAAGAATGATCATAAGATAACGATACAACAGGATTTAAATCATCACAACTATAATCAGCCAAGAACATATTGTTATCTATGCAATCAACCACTACTTCATGCTCAAAATGTTCTGAAAAATGATCATAAGATTGATATGCATTCCTACCCATAGAAAAATATGCAACTATTGAAGGATGTGATTCCAAATCTAAATCACACCCACTTCCTTGTTGTTGTTCATGATCTGAATTATACTCACTGTCTTCTTTCTCGGAATATGAAACATAGTGACAGTCTTCTTGCTTATGCACATGCAATTATTCAAGACATGCTTGCATACGAACCCCCTTGATAGCCCTGATGTTCTCTTCGAATTATTCAACATATTCAAACAAGTGTCTTAAGGATGAATATTTCCTTTCTCTCAGGAAAAGTACAAGCTCTGGATGCTAAGACATGACATAGTACACCATGGCAACAGTCTCTGTGGGTCTGGTCTCCACATGCATACTATGATAAACACTATAAAACCTCCTGTTGAATAAAGCTAAGGCTTCCTCTTCCCCTCTCCTGAAGTCATTAAACTCAAACCAGTACCAATCAAGGGACTTTTTCTCACCTCAACAATTTAAAAAAGATTTGCATAGCTCAATCCAAGAACCAATAGAACTGGCTCTAAAACATTTAAACCACACAACAACATCTCCAGACAAAGAATGTGAGAACAACCTCATGGTAACATCCTCATGAACAATATCAAACTAATCAACAAAGTTCTCAAAGGCCTCCATGTGCCTCTCATTTGCAACATGATACTTCCCAAAAAACTGAGGAAGATACTCAAAGGAATAAAGAGGATAAGGATGAAGGTCAAGTGGCAACCTTAAAGGTTTAAACATCTTGTCTCTAATATTAGCTTGAAAATTGGTGGGATGAATATGAGGTTTAACAGGAAGATGGAAAGGATCGATAGTAATAACATAAAGCAATGAGATCTGAGAAGGCTTTGAATCATTTTCAACCCCCTCAAGGCTACAAGGGTGATCAATTCACGAGGAAATCCAATACAAAACTCACTTTTATGAATAGGATGAGGAGAAGACACAATATTAACATCTACAACACAAGAAGAGGGCATGTCTTCTTCTTGCAAGGATGGATAAATAAAGGAAGAATTATTGTCATATGAATAGAAAAAGTAGAGGATAATCCTTTTTATATGTAAAGGGAAAGAGATAAATGGGTTGATAAAGAAAAACAAGATTTCACGAAGAAAGATCATAAACTAATACTTGGTCTTCCCCTTCAGTATGGTCATCTTTCTGTCAACAGGGTCCTCCCCAGTGGACAAGCGATTGAAACAAAAGGAGATGGGTGTTCATCTTAATAGGAAAATAAAAAGACTTTGGGCAGAGACTTTTTTAGGTAAGACATCAAGGAAAACCAGGTCTTTTAAACAAAAAGGGGTGAACCAAAAATGACTTTACCAGTCGAAGGGAAAACTTTAAGACACAACCCGCGAAAGAGAGAAAGATAGGGAAAGGATACAAAATTAGGTATTCACAATAGACCCATACGACTCTTCACAACTCTGTGTGATAACATTTGTCTCCACAGGGGATGATATGCTCCCTGTGAGCTACCAAAAACACACAACTCTAGTGCCTTAGCTGTTGTGATATGGAGTCTAGCTCAAAATTTTCACTGAAGAAAATGGGGAGATATGTACACTACTCTACTAAAACAAAAACAAACACATGTGCTCCAAAAGGATATTATTTATGTAAAATCCTAGGATAATTGACTTTTATAATGCGCTAGGTGAAAGCAAACTTCCACCATATCCACCCATATTGTCTGGTAATATAAATCTTCTTCACTTCACTGCAGACGATCCATAAAAATATAGGGAGGTATGACAACAGAATGAGAACATGTCTTGGAACACTGACCATACCCCCAAATGATGATAAGATGAATAATTTTTCAGGCTTCAATGCTTTTGGAAAACACAGCTCCATATATAACCCCATAGGGTCACAAAATTTGTAATCAGGAAATCTCAACTGGTAAGAAATTAACTCTTGTCCTTCATTGTGGCTCATCTGTCATTTGATGTTCTCAGGTGGGTAGAGAGTTGATACAGGTCAACTGATCCCAGGTGATATTTTCTCATTTACAGGTCCTGGACAGGAGATAAACTGCCCACTTAGCTTCTCCTTTACATGTTGCTCTGTGTCTTCTGTGGGTCTAGGATGGCTGATTTCCACCCAATTCTTTTCCTTAATGAATAAAGGAAAAGGCTCTATAGTTTGGTCTTGGAAATCTTTCACGAAACCATACTCACATGTGAATATAGATGAAATAACTCCATTTGAAAATTTCAGAAAATTTGAAACATACAACTCGATGTATATGGCCACAGGATCATGAATAACATGACAAAAATCTGGCTGCTTTAGAGGACCAATCCTCTCCTCTTTAAATGCCTCTCTTCTTGCAAATAAATGTCCTACTTGTTCTTTCGAAACCAACTCTTGATAAAAAGGAATTGCAGTCTCTCCTTCATAATAATTATCATAAGATAATGGTACAATAGGATTTAAAGCATCACAACTATAGTCAACCAAGAACATATAGTTATCTATGCAATCAACCACTACTTCATGCTCAAAATGTTCTGAAATTTGATCATAAGATTGATATGCATTCCTGCCCATAGAAAAATATGCAACTATTGAAGGATGTGATTCCAAATCTGAATCACACCCACTTCCTCATTGTTGTTCCTGATCTGAATTATACTCACTGTCTTCTTGCTCGGAATATGAAACATAGTGACAATCTTCTTGCTTATGCACATGCAATTATTCAAGACATGCTTGCATATGAACCCCCCTTCTAGCCCTGATGTTCTCTTCGACTTCTTCAACATCTTCAAACATGTGTCTTAAGGATGAATATTTCCTTTCTCTCAGGAGAAGTACAAGCTCTGGATGCTGAGCCATGACATAGTACACCATGGAAACAGTCTTTGTGGGTCTGGTCTCCACATGCATACTATGATAAACACTGTAAAACCTCCTGTTGAATAAAACCAGGGCTGAATCCTCTTCCCCTCTCCTCAAGTCATTAAACTCAACCTAGTACTGATCAAGGGAATTGTTCTCACCCCAACAATTTAAAAAAGATTTGCATAGCTCAATCGAAGAACCAATAGAACCGTCTCCCAAACATTTAAACCACACAACAACATCTCCAGAAAAATAATGTGAGAACAACCTCATGGTAACATCCTTATGAACAATCTCAAGTTGATCAACAAGGTTCTCAAAGGCCTCCACGTGCCTCTCAGTTGTAACATGATCCTCCCCAAAAAACTGAGGAAGATAATCAAAGGAATAAAGAGGATAAGGATGAAGGTCAAGTGGCAACCTTAAAGGTTTAAACATCTTGTCTCTAAGCTTAGCTTGAAAATTGGTGGGATGAATATGAGTTTTAACAAGAATATGGACAGGATCAATAGTAATATCAGAAAGCAATGAGATCTGAGAAGGGTTTGAATCATTTTCAACCCCCTCAGGGCTACAAGGGTGATCAATTCACGAGGAAATCCAATACAAAACTCACTTTTATGAATAGGATGAGGATAAGATACAATATCAACATCTACAAAACAAGAAGAGGGCATGTCTTCTTCTTCCAAGGATGGATAAATAAAGGAAGGAGTATTATCATATGAATAGACAAAGCAGAGCATAATCCTTTTTATATGTAAAGGGAAAGAGAGAAATGAACTGATAAAGAAAAACAAGATTTCACAAAGAAAGCTCATAAACTAATACCTGGTCTTCCCCTTCGGTATGGTCATCTTTCTGTCAACAGGGTCCTCCCCAGTGGAGTCTTTGATTGTGGAGTCTCCAGGTGCAACTTCAATATTGAATAGTTCTGATATCTAATGCACCTTCAAAATCAAAATCTTTTTGTTGTTCTATCCCCAAAAAATGCCTTCAATTCGTTCCTTGGTAGCGGAGCCAAGAAATGTTAGCACTAGAAGTCACCCTCAGAATGCATAGAAGGTAAGCCCGATACCCATCAATTTATATAGTAAATGTAAATGAGTTTTAAGAGGCCAAATGGAGAAGAACCAATGAAAATAACATTCTAATTCTAAAATATGGACTTGTATGCGTAAGAAATTGAGGTCTTGGATCAACTTCAGTGAGTAAGTTGGACTAAAGGTGAGTAGGAGGAAGACTTTGGTGAGACAATTGTAGAGGCCTGCTGTGAACATCAGGCCTTCCAGTAGCCCATGGAATAAAAACTTAAACACAATATTCTCTTGGATTCAAATTTGAAGGAAACTGAAAGAAATCATAATAGCACTATAATCAAACATTCATCGTAATACAGTCACAACAATCCATGTGAATCAGTCAATCATGAAATATCTCAGTATCAGAGATAAATAAGATGGAGTAAGAAAGATGAATCAGATTAATCAAGAAGTCTCAAATCAATACATAACCAAAGAACCAGTGTTATTCATCAAAATATTACAATAGCAGGGAGCCTAGCTCAACCATTCCACCTTAACAAAATATCAAAATTGCCTATATATACTAAAAATGCTACAACCACCAGGAATGTGATCAAACTTATGCATTCAAATTTTCCAATCGATGCCTACTCTGTCATCATGTTCAGGCCTTCTTATGTCAGACGTCTGCCCAGATTAGTTATGTGCTTTGTAGGAAAATCCATCCCTCAAAGAACTTCAGATTGACAATCTCCCCCCACGACCATTCTCAGTATGATTTCCATTTGTGGGGTGAGACTAGGTCTAAAATGCCACCCCCATTTCCATTAACTACCTTCATCGGGATCGGGATGAGGCCTAACACCCATGAATGTTCTAGTTAGTGCCCACGACTCCTTCAAGTCAATCCCGATGCCTCGAGGCCATGCAAATATTCTTCTGCCACCAATACAGGTGCTTTCAGCCTTTGGCACAACTCCTCTCCATCACTCCATCCTGCATGTGACCTCAGGCCATAACTTGGTGCTCATATCCAAAGGTGCTTCAGGATTTCATCCTTCACAAACTTACATCGTGCTCCATGCTAAAACCCCTGATTCATGAAACTGCAAATTCTCATATCTGGTGCCACATGTCCCTCTGAATCAAATGGTTCCTGCTGATTTCGGGCTTCAAGACTTCCGAACTTCAGGTCTTCGGGACTTTGGGGCCTTTGGGACTTCAACTCTTTTCTCATTTTAAAACTCCCGAAGTAAAACTCCCAAAGTGACAACTCTGATGACACATGGCATTCTGGATTTGGACGACCGAGATCCACTTTGGGTGTCCGGGTTCCAGGAAAACCAAATATGAAATCTTGCTTACTCTTCCATGTGATTTTACTTGGAACTATTGATCTATTGACATGTGGCTCTTGCTGATCAATGACTCGGATTCTGTTTGGGCCTTCGGGACTTCGGGCACTTTGGGACTTTGGCCACTTCGACACTTTGAAATGTTTAACTCCCACAATTCTTCGGAGCATCGAACTCCGAAATGAGGGATCTGCCTCCACGCGTCCTCAACTTTTGATGGCTCAGATTATTTCAGGAATTCAGGCTTTGACTCTTCGGGAATTCCACACACTTCTCACTTCGAAACTCCCAAAGCTTATTTCCCCGAACACTTGGATCAACTGCCACCTGTCCCTTTAAAGATCAACAACTCATGCTCTCTTTAGGCCTTTTTCTCCGGTGCTATACTTCATGCAAATTTAATGATCCGAACACCCGTGATTCGCTAATATGAACTCCACATGGAATTCTCGTTGTTGAAAGATGAACCTTCCTTTTTGCTTGATTCGGGTCCAGAATGGACCTCTTTGAGTGTCGGGCTTTGAGCCCGCGGCTACAACCTATGTAAACAAAGACTTGGACGACTGGATAGGGGCTTGGGAAAACAATAGGATACGTGATTGAAAAAAAAGGAGATGGGTGTTCATCTTCAGAGGAAAATAGAAAGCCTTCAGGCTAAGACTTTTTCAAGTAATACATCAAGGAAAACCAGGTCTTTTAAACAAAAAGCATTGAACAAAACTGAATTTACCAGTCGAAGGGAAAACTTTAAGAAACGGCCCGTGAAAGAGAGAAAGACAGGGAAAGGATACAGACTTAGGCATTCACAACAGACCCATACGACTCTTGACAACTCTATGTGATAAGAGTAACAATAAGGGGTTGACACTTGACATGTCTCCTTGAGGGGATACTGAATGGTGGTGTAAATTGTATATGGTTGTTAGGACATGTATGGAATGAGGGGCCAATGGAATTTTGTTGGAATATTCACCAATACTGAGAGGGGGGATAAATTAGTATTGAGCACTTTTAACCACTTTTAAACCGAACATGTAATCATCAACTTATCAACAATTTATCACTTTATGATTGAATTCAATATATCATGAAAACTGCATAACATATAACCACAGATACATATTACACAATAATTTTATGTGGAAACCCAAATGGGACAAAGTCACAAAATTGTTTCTTATATATCAAAAGATTACATTCATAGGAAGCATCAATTTCCAAAATTCTCCTGCACCAACTGGAAGGAGGAAAAAAACCTCTATTTACAAGATCCAATCTAAAGGAAGCTACAACTCCCTACATTCTCTAGCTCCAACTGGAAGGAGGCTCCAACCCCCTAGTTTATAGGATCCAACCTGAAGGAAGCTACGACTCTCTGTATTCTCCAACACCAATGAGAAGGAGGCTGCAACCCCCTTTCATTGCCCTTTCCTTTCTCCCTAAAATATAAATGGAGACTCAAACTGTCATTGTTTGTATCACTGATATTGATACATCATCATAAAAAATGATACATCATCATCATCAAAACTAGATCCACCATAACTGATACATCATCATCATTAAAACTAGATCAACCATAACTAATACATCATCATCATCAAAACAAGATCCACCACAACTGATACATCAACATCATCAAAGCTATATCAACATCATAAAATTGGGTCCACCCAACAATTGGGTCCACATAAAGATCCTAGGTCCACATGGGTCCACATATAAACCCCAACACCACTTCTTAAATTTATCTCGAGCACTTGTTTGGGACTACTTTCTGAATTAGACAAAAACCATAACTTTCAACAAGCATACCCTCATACCTATAATGAATTAAGGTATGAAACGTGTACCCAATATTATTTTATATCTTCTCTAAAATTCCTCCAATTTTTGCTCCTTGATACACCACTGAAAAATAGATATAGTGAAAATGGCATACCTTCCTGAATTCTCACATATTTTTGAGATATCACTTGTACAACATGCCATTCTCAATATTTAATATCTGATTCTAAACCTCACAAAAAAAATTCTACATACTGTAATAGTTCCAATGCAATTGGTCTCACAAAATTTGGATCCTCTATGAATAAGTTATCACTGTTTTACGCGAAACAACTGTTTGAGACTAGTCAAAAAAACTATCTTCCACAGATTGTGTCTCCAAAATGAAATGACCCAGAAGATGAAATTCATATCACAGATACCTTGATATGTCTTCGCAACAACCTCTAAGTTTCGTTATTTGAATCATTTTAGGAAAAATGTTATAGATAAAATGGAAATATAACCTTTAAAGAACATACCTTAGAACACATCATCACAAGACTTCATCTTCCCTTGGAATTTCACCCTTATTCACTTCATCTTCCCTGTTAAATTCGTTGCCAATATTCTTCTAAGATATCACAAGATTAAATAATCAATAACCATACTTCATTGACTCAAACGAGAGGCTCTTGATAAGTATTATACTTTTCCAAGTACCTCCTTTGGATGACCTATAACTTGTTCTTTGCAATAACGGTTCTCCTTTACTTGACTTTAGGGACAACTTGTAACTTGTTTTGACCTCAAATCTAGGGCTTCTTAAACATACTTCAGGTATTCAAATTTGACATAGCATAACTTCTCAAATATGAGGAACCACGTGGTGTTCCATCTACTGTTGGAAACAACTTGATGAGGACTATCATATCATGGAGGTTTTGCATGCATTTGCAATGTACTTCATACTATTTTCCTTCATTACACTTTGGGGTTCATGAACACACCTTCGATGCTTCTTAACCAATTAACCATATTTCCAGGGCTTCTTCTAGACTTCTTAAAATCATGTTCCCATGAGGGCCATGCTTAAATCTACACCATAAGGGGACCACTTAAGAGACCTTGTTGGAGTTATTCTAGGGTTAACATCACTCATTACTTCTAGGGGATTCTGGACTTCTTCAAATACACCCATCACTTGTAGAGGATTTCTTTGAGGATTCTTCTAGGGTTGACATCAATGAAAACCAACTTTCCAACAATCTCCCTCTTTGGAATTGATGGAAACATGCATGCTCCTCCTGCAATCATTAATCCCATGTATTCGTGATTTTCTCTCCCCCTTTGACATCAATGGAAAAGGGTTACTCCCCTTGACAATTTCTTTCCCCCTATCTTCATGCTTCTAATCTTTCTCTCTGATAGTATGACTCCTCTTGATGGTTTCTCTCCCCTTGTCTTCTGACAATTTGTCTCCCTCTTTCTTCTTTGCAAGATGTCATGTAGATCAATGTGGGGATTATTTCATATGTTTCCTTTCCTCTCTTCCTGGGATTCTTGTCCATTGGTACTTCATGTTATTGTAATCCACTAACGTATATGAAAAATGTTCATGTAAAGGTTCCTTTATGTCATGCCTTCTTCACTTCTTTGACATCAATGACATAATCAACAACATTCAAAAATCTCTCCCTGAGCACATGCATTCATTCAGTGTCATGTATCTTCTACTAGACCTTCCAAATGAATTCATCTTTGTACATGTGTCACAAAATTTGTGATGCCTATGCTACTCAATTTCACACGATGCTCACCCATCTTTCACTTTACTATTATGAAGACTTCTAATATGTCGCATTTGATAACTACATACTCCTACTTCTCAAGCTTAATCAAATATGTGCACTAGTATGTTGTATATTCAAACTCTACAACTCTGAAACAAGTACATATTCTCGAATTTGTAATGAATATATCGCTTCTTGATTACATTCTTGGAATCCTCTATACAATCATGAATCTCCTCTGTTAGCACCATAAGTCACTCCTAGATTGCAACAAGAGTAAGCCTGATACCCATTAGTTTATGTCACGATTGTTTATAAAGGGTTGATCGAATGGATGCAGACCTAGAAGAATATCATTTTAACTCTGAAAACTAGGCCAAGCATGCACTAGCAGGTGAGGTCCTGATCTAACTTCAATTAGTAAGTTGTAATAAGGGTGAGTAGGAGGAAGAATTCAGATAGAAACTGCAAATGTTTGCTGGAGGCATCAAGCTTCCAATAGCCCGTAGAAGAAAGAACAAAATACTGAAATGTGCCAGGATGACACAGTTACAATAACACAGTGATCATCATGGTGGCTAATGTAACAACTCACTTGAATCTTCCAATGAGCTACTTAGTTTAAGAGGGATAAAAAGACACAGGAGACTGATGTAAAACTGGTGAAAACATTGTCATGATCAAACATACATCACACAACATAATCACCCTCGACTGGACCTGCCAATTCTGAGTGTCTTAAAACAAATCTTACAGAGAGATGGAGAGAAGCTGACTTTCATTAAACAAGAGGTCTAAGATACAGTTCATAACTAGAGAACCAAAAATTTCATTAAATCTTTACGATTCGAGAGCATAGCTGAACCATCGATCACTACAAAATATGAAAATTGAGTATATATACTCAGAGAAATTCTCCACCTTGGCAGCAGGAAGTTAGTTGAGCCATTAAATTCCAAACTAGCGTGTGTAGGCTCTTATAATCACATGAGGACATCAAATCGTCATGGCTCTCAGGAAATCTCTCGACAGGGTGACCCTTGGCAGACCTCTTACCAGAACCTCCATGCCTTACATTTAAGGAGTGAGGCGAGGTTTCAACCACCTCCTCCCACTTTCATTTACTTTTGGCATGGATTAGGATCGAGGTTTGAGTTGAATTTTCACCTGGAGAATGTGATGACCCCTCCTGCAGCTAAACTTGACACTTTGGCCCTTTGTGCAGCTCTTTCTATCACCCCAAGAGACTACGGGCCGTGACCCTGTGCCTGTCTTCAAAATCACTTTCGGCGTTTTGCGTTTCGATGATTCTAACTGCAATGGAGGAGTGACCCTAGCCTTCAAAATCTCGGTAGCCAAAACCGCGATGGTGATTAATCACACGCCATGTGTCCCTTGGATGGATGGTTTAGATTAACTCAGCGCTTTCACTTGGAATCTCCCAAAGGGCCCCCGTCTCCCTTCTTTAGGCCCCGCCTTTCCACAGAACCCTGGGCTATGACCATGACCCCAACACCAAGGCAATTTCGTATTTCTCGTATAGGGAATTGGAGGGAGTCGACCAATGACCATTTGTATCTTGAAGTCCCAGTAGCTTAAACGTGACAGGGCTCAATCTATGATAGCTCCTCCCTTTAGCTCCGCCATATGTCCTCTGGCTATGTCCCGGGGCTAAACCTTTCTCATTTCGAGGTTTCCCAATGCAATGGATTAGAGACCCCTTGTCTTTTGAAGTCCTGGTAGCTGAAATGATGATTGAACTTAATCAAGCATCATGTGTTCCAACTGGATTGGTCGATTTAGATTTTCTCATGGAATATGGGCGCTTTGTCTCCGGCCTTTGTTTTGCGTTAAACCCCCAGGAAAATTTCATGGTCATTCATTTTGAAATTCTGTAAATCCTGTGAGTATGATCTCTGGGATTTCTTCATTCACTCGTTCTTCTTGTTTTTTCTTTCTTCTCCAACCTTTATTTTACCTGATATTAGTGTTTTCCTTCATTAAATGCTTCATCATGCTTCTACATTCATGAGCTACGTGTCCATAGTTGTGGCATTTATAATATTCAATATTGTAGGGATCCATAGAAACATCTCTTGTTTGAACATTTCCTCCATACTCTCTGCAATATATAACTTTATGTCCAAAGTTATTACAAGTAAAACAATAACAAGGAAATAAAATTTGATACCTGAGGGTAAATGATCTGCTTTGTGATGTAGTGCTTATGAATTCATGCCTTAGATGATCACTATCTTCTCTTTTGTTGTTTCCTTCACAATGATTGAAGCTTCTTTGATGCCTGAAGGTAGAAGGTCTTCTTTTAGATACAATTCTTATATAATCTTGTTCTTGAGTCCTCTCCAACACTAGTTGTTGATTTCTCATCCTTCTAATTGTATGATCTTATTATTTTCTTGTTGTCTTGGATCTTGAACCTTTATCAGTATAATATTTCTTGTATCATAGTCTAGAATTTTCATAGTATGGCCTTTGAATGTTGATGATTTCATCCAATATTTTGGTGTTGTTCTGGTGCATGTCCTTCTTTTGAAGTTCCTTTCTTAGTGAGACTATTTATGCTTCCAATATCTCCTTCATTTTCTCCTTTTCTTCCAACTGTTTTTTGAGTGTTTCTTCAATCATTCCGACTTCTTCTACGTGGAACTTTAGAATCAAAATCATCTACTAGACCTTTTTTTAGTTTTTGTTGGGATTTTGAAAACCCTCCTTTAGCTTGATCAATTATTCCTTGAGTGATTTGTTTTTCTTTTTTTCTCTTTTTAGCTCACTTAAGGCGTTGATTAGTTTTTATTGAAGATATACTTCACCTTATTATTCATCACTTTCAAGGGTTTCTTTCTTAGTTTCCATTTACATGAAGATAACTCTTTCTGAGTCACTATCACTAAAATTATCCTCATTATTTGAGGAAATATCTTCTTCTTTTGAGTAGATGCTTTTTTTTTAATACTTTTCTTTTATTTTCTTTCTTGTTTCCCTTTTGATACTTGTTTTGTTTCTTGGGAACTTCTTCTTCATCACTATCCAAATTATTAGCATAAGGAAATATAGAAGCAAAATGACCAATTTTACCACAATTAAATAACATTAAGGGAATCATACCTTTGTACTTTCTAGTTCCTTTCTTCAACTTCCTTATGAAGTTGGCTATTTCTTCATCTTCATCTAAATTATCACTGCAACTGTAATTTGACTTCAAATTTTTCTTATTCTTCTTTGTCTTCTTGGATGATTTGAAATTTGTTTATTTCCTTGATGGATTATCCTTCTCTTATCTCATTTCATAACCTATAAGGATTCCATGTAACTTGTCCATGCTCAACGTAGCAAGATCTTCTCTTTCTTCTAGGTGTTAGCCCTAAAGTTTGCACCAAATTGCAATAGGGAAAATCTAGGGAACCTCAGTTATTGCAATAGTTATTTTAATAGGTAGGTCAAGTAGATCAAACAAGTTAGGTGTCTGATATGGTAAATCAAGTTCAAATTCAAATGAATAAGAAACACTTGATATAGTCAGGGACATTCACTCTGATATCTAGACATTTAATGGAAAATGAGATATGGAGGAAGAAGGAAAAAAAATGAATGCATATGTGTCACAATATGTTAACTCATGCATTCACAAAGAAGATATTCAAACCTAAAATAATATTTTGGATCAGAACCAAGTATTTAAATACAAACTACTAGTCACGGGAAATTAGCAAAAAAAACTCTATTTCAATTAGATATGAAACTGAGATGACAATTAAGGCATTGCATAAGCCACCTTCATAATCAAATAAGTAGAATTAACACAATATTACAAGAAGAGAACATTCTAACTAAAAAAAATTCTGAATCCCTGAGAATGAGATGTTGTAGGGCATGAAGCTCCTTCCATTACGATTTCTCATACCTCTCCCCCAACTCTGTTTACTCCCCCATTTGTTTTACAATATATAAATTTATCATTACAAATATCAGATCCAAAATAGGTGGATATACAACTAAATAATGAATAGGTGGATATTTCTAACATCTAATCCCCCAAATAGAATGGATGAGGTGGCTGCCAGATGTTCTGTTGATTGAGTATTTTTAGGAAACCAAATTGGCAAACTTATGAAACATGTCCTTCATAGATTCACTTGTTATTCCCAAAACATAACATCTTTTGAAAAACTGAAAGAGGTTTTTCTAATTTGTCTCATTCCTGAAAACACCCATGTCTTAGTTTTTTGAGATTCAACCCCATTTACTCGAAAATCACACTAGAAAATGACCTCAAAAAAAATAATTTCCAATAAACTCTTGTACATTTAGTAAAACAAGGGCGTTACATAAAGCATGGATTTTTTTGCAGAGCAGGCCAAAACTCATCATAACTTTCCTTGAATTTGAAAAAAGTTGTTATAACCTAAAGCAACCTTAATTTTCATCACTCTCCTCGTCCAATACATCTTTTCCAACATGCTTATAATGTTATGCCAAGTAATGAGAATTGCAAATATAACCCAAGAATCAAAAATATCTTGTTGTATACCACTTTCATATTTCCTTGTTGCACAAGAAAGAAGGACACATGTATAGGCATGTAAACATGTTGTAGGATTCCAACTAAAAGAATATAAAAAAAATAAAAGGAACACGTTTGTCTCACCAAACAATGGCCTCATATCAAACTGGGGATTTTTTTTGAAGTACTTATCTATTGATTTTGTTAATATAATAAATATATGGCCATAAATAAGTTCAAGCTGCATTTTTAAAGATTAAAATGTCTCTTCTGTTCAACTTATGCAAACTAGAATGATTGGACCCTTCATTATAAAAACAATCTAATGGCTACCTGCTTGTACCATTCCTACATTGTCCCCACTGTTTTGATCGATATCATACAAATAGTTCACCTCCAACAAAAACTTCTTTAACTATGTATTCATGATGAGAACATGAGAGCCGCAATACTTGTAGTTGGCATCAAGAGGTGGTAACCCTTCATCACTAGAGTAGTCTTAATAGTATTATTTTTTGGATGGTAAATCAAGTTATTGCATCATAAGAAAAAAAATAAGCACAAGTAAGAAACGAATAGGTCATGAACGAGTTTAGACCAAGGTTACAGATTGGGCTTGGAAGAAGGCCTTTAGGAATGCATAGGATTAGAAAAATGGAAAACAATTGGATAGAAGATATAGGTGCTAACACTAGCTGGGATGAAATCTTAGGATCAAATCTCATTGGAAGAGACCTTAGTACCTTTTGAATAATTATTGGTTCTTTAATTTCTTCTCCTAATCCTTTAATATCATTCACTATTTCATCGACTTGTAGAAAATAAGCTACAATATCTTTATCTTCCTTCATTTTCAGTTGTTCAAATTGACCTCTATAAGTTTGAAGCTTGGCCCCTTTGACTTTGGTATCTCCTTCATAAACATTTTGAAGTTTGTCCCAAAGACCCTTTGCAGAGTCACAATGTGTTAGCACCAATATTGTTTTTAGCACTTGGACATCGTCCAACATATCCAAGGGTTTGTTTCAAAAGGAATCTTCTTCATTGCTTATCTTCATTTCCATTTGCAAAAGTTCACTACAAACTTGACTATGTGCTGCGAACTTGACTGTGCACTGCAAACTTGATTGTGCATTGCAAACTTGACTGTGCACTGCGAACTTGACTATGCGCTACAAAATTGACTGTGCACTGCAAAATTGAATATGTTCTGCAAACTTGACTATGCACTTCAAACTTGACTGTGTGCTATGAGCTTGACTATGCGCTACGAATTGGTTGTGTGCTGCAAACTTGACTATGCGCTACGAACTAAATTGAAACAATTTACAACAAATTAGTACATAGTAGAATCATGTTTTCATCATAACTTTTAAATGTCGATCTAGGTTGTTCTAATTTTTTTTGTGGAGATGAATCATAATATCATTGTCTTGCTGAACTAAAATCTGCCTGACCCAGTTTGTCATTTTGGAGAAAATTTGAAAACATCACCTACAGGAAAGTTTGCAACAAATCCTGAAATTACACTACAAACTCTAACAATCTAATAAATCCGAGTTGTAGGAGGGTTTCCACCTATCTAAGGAAGTTTTAATGGGTTCTAAGAGATAATGTAGACACCAAGGGACACTTGTACCTAATAATCAAGTCCACTATCTCCATGCAATGAGATGGTTGTAGTTGCATTTATTCTAAAAGACAGTTTCCAGGAATCAAGGAATTAGTTGGATTTTCTATTTTCCACATATCTCTAAGGCACAAGATCCAATGCATGGAGTAGGTTGCGGCCTCCTATAGATATCATTGATGTAATTTTCTATTTAATGGGTGAGATGACTCCAAAAATGGGGGCTTGAGCTCAAGGGAGTTTGAGGCATTTTAGTTGTGTATGTTGATTTGTAAGGTTGCTGGGCATATTAGAATGTAACATTTCTTCCATTAGAGATTTATGAGAGATGTTACTATCAGTTTTTGTTTTCTCTATTTTTTCATTTTACATTTGCATCTTTCTTAAATTAATTTAAGAAATTGAGGATCAATGGTTGTTCATGGGCAGGAGATTCATGAGCTGTGAAGGATTTTCAATGATTGCCTTCTTTCATGATTTTTGTTTAAGTATTCTTTTAGTTCATTTTTCATAGAGTACTATTTCGTGATGAATATTTCTTCTTAGTGTTATCTACTTCATTATTATTTTCATCATTATATAGCTCTTTTTTCTAGTAGGAAACTTCATTGCCTTTGATCTTCAGAATGTTATGACTCCATGCCCAATGGAATTTCTCTGCAGACAGTATGTTAAGGTCCTAACTTGCACATAGGTAGATCAATGTATTCGGATGTAATAAAGGTCAATATTAATAAGGCCTTTCAATAAAATAGAATAAGGTAGATGTAAGAAGACCTAATAGAAGCTTCCGCTTCTAGAAGGATCTTCCTCTAGATGCTTCTCTTAATAGACATATTTAGTATAAATAAGGGTAGAGGGTATGAAAACCCTAGCTTGGAGATTATTGTATCAGAGCGTTGCTCGACTGGAGGTTGTGCCCTCGAAGAGGACTGTGAACATTGCTTTCTGAATCAGAGTGCTATTTTAGTTGTTGTTCTCATATTATTTTATTATGGAGATTATGCTAGTTATATTACTGTTATTTTTCCATTTCTAGCATTTTATTTCTTTTCTGCGTATTTATTATAAGTGGTATCTTGCAAGTGGTATCAAAGCACTTTCCTTGGCAGAAATTGTGGGTATTTTTTTTTCTAGGGTAGAGACGTATTCCGGTGTATTTAATCCATAGAGATCTGTCATTACGCGCATAAACCCATGGTTGAGGGATTCATACACGCAGAAAATACAAGTGGTTCTTAAGCGCACATCTGTTGGCCACCCTTGTAACCCCTGTTGGTACCCATTCGAGTGGTAGTGCATCAAACAACACCTGTGTACGGATCGACCTAGATTTCCTGAAGCCCTCTTTAGATAAACCTATCGGCCGTCAGACTGCTATAGTGTCACCGAGAAAAACACTCAGGAAGATACTCTCTAGTACCTGGGTAGTTGGGTAGTACGACTAAGGGTAAGATCTATCCTCCTTAGTTAGTGCCCTGAGATATTGGGTCGAGTACTACTGTTTGGACCCTGCACGTATATCAGAGAGCTATAGCACAGGGAAAACCTTTGTTTGTAGAACCCTTGAATACCTAACCCTTGGGGAACATAAACATAAACATAAACAAATTAAACCAGCGAGATCTATTGCTGTGCATCTGTGTTTGGGTTTCCAAGTAAATACACATTTCTTTCAGGTTAATAATTTGGGGATTTCAGCACTGCAACATTCTTCAGACCAAAGTATAACCCCGCAGCTGTAAAAGTAAATAAATAAATAAATAAAAATTTCACCATTATTTGAGACCTATTCCATTAGATTCATCTCTTCTCCCTTATCACATTCATCCATATCATTTTTCTGCAAAAATTTCTGACCCCGCCCACTCCCTTTTCAGTTCACCCATCCTCATGGCCCATACCCATAGCCAAGAACTGGAGTCTCACTTCAAAACCTTGCAATCTAGTTTCCTCGAGACCCAACAAGAAGTGAAACAACTCAGTGCTACTATTGCCTCCCATGATACATCCATCAATACCACCATAAATGCATTCGTGCAGTCCGTAATGGCAGAATTCAAACATGAACTGGCCACCCAACTTGAATCTATATTTGCATCACTCTGCACCAAACTCAAGATCCCTACCGATGACCCTTTTAATGACACACATACAAAGACTGAAGGTGAAACTTCTTTCCAGTTCCATACCTTTCAGCCCCATCAATTTCAATGGGACATATGCCTTCCATGGGTGGATGTAACCAAATTTGATGGCTCAGAACCCACTAGTTGGGTCACCCAAATGGAACACTATTTCTCTCTCTACAACATTACAAATGACTTGGCCAAACTCCGGTATGGTGTTCTCCATCTAGATCAAGAACGCTGGCAATGGTGGCAATGGAGAAAAACTTCCCGTCAAGGGTATATTGCTTGGACCCAATTTGTGACTGAGCTTTATGAATGCTTTGACACTAACACCAACCATTTGGGCCGTTTGACAAAATTGAAGCAATCAGGAATAGTAGAAGACTTCATAGCTGCATTTGAGTGCCTGGCTTTTCGAACAGAGGGCATGAGTGATGCTTTCTTTCGAGAGTGTTTTATCAGTGGCCTCAAGTAGGAGATTCGGGCCCATGTCCTCATGGCTCGACCTATGACTTGGTTGGAGGCTACTAAAAAATCTAAAGAATCACAACAAATTGTTTCCTCTCAAAACCGTAAGCCTTCCTTTATCCCTCGCCTTAAACCAGTAAACCCCACTACTCGCTCCGCCCCATTAAAGATCCAAAAATTGACCAGGGATGAAATGGTTGAACACCAACTCAAAGGCCTCTGTTATAGTTGTGATGAAAAATATTTCCCGGGCCACAAATGTAAGGAACAAAATCTTTTTATGGCCATCTCTGAGGATATTCAAGAAGAGGATGTTGACACTCCCCTTGTGCCTGAGTCACCAGAAATCACTGACATAAACCCTCCCTTCGACCCACTCGAAGTGGAACCGATCATTTCCCTCAATTCTCTCACCAGCTTCTCTGCCCCCCAAACCCTCAAGTTAATCGGTTACATCAATCATCGAAAGGTCATCATTCTGGTTGATAGTGGCAGCATCCACAATTTTATTCATTGCCACATTGTGCAAGAAACCCATTGCTACATCCATGCTGTCAACAATTTCCAAATCATGATTGCCAATGGTGGTTCTATGAAATGTGGCGGGTGTTGTGAAAATGTGTGTCTCCAAATTGGTGACTACCACCTAAAATCCCATACGTTTGCTATTGACATGGGCGGTTGCGACATTGTGTTGGGTGTAGACTGGCTAAGGACTTTGGGTTCCATTCTCATGGATTTTCAGAAATTAACCATGAAATTCGACCAAGGAGGCCACCAATATAAATTCCAAGGCATCACTACCGGTTCACTTGAGGTCATCAGTTCTCATCGCATGGAAAAACTGCTCAAAAAAGGTCATTCTGGTGTCATTGCCCAACTCCATGCCATACAAGCCACAGAGACACCCCCAAATACCCCAAGACCTCCAAGCCCTCCTTTCTAAACATCAAATGGTATTTTCCACCCCCCAAGGACTACCTCCTT
Source organism: Picea engelmannii (assembly GCA_009831015.1). Taxonomy (NCBI): domain Eukaryota; kingdom Viridiplantae; phylum Streptophyta; class Pinopsida; order Pinales; family Pinaceae; genus Picea; species Picea engelmannii. The sequence goes on from ML810980.1 coordinate 82,992, forward strand.
CCCACGGTGTTCATGATCATTCCATTCCCCTGGTCCCAGGATGCCTTCCCCCCAATATCCATCCATATCGCCACCCCTTTGCACAAAAAAATGCAATTGAGAAAATGGTCTAGGAACTCCTTATTGTAGGCATCATTTGTCCTAGTACGAGCCCTTACTCGTCTCCAGTCGTCATGGTACTGAAGAAAGAAGGTTCTTGGAGAATGTGTCCTGACTTCCATGCTCTCAACAAACTGACCATCAAAGACAAATTTCCCATTCCTGTCATTGATGACCTCCTGGATGAATTGAGTGGCGCCCAATTCTTTACCAAACTTGATCTTCGCTCAGGCTATCACCAGATACGTATGAAAGAGGCTGACATCCCTAAGACCACCTTTCTCACTCATGAGGGCCACTATGAGTTTTTGGTCATGCCCTTTGTCTTGTGTAACACCCCCTCCACCTTCCAGAGCCTCATGAACCATGTCTTCCTCCCTTTTCTCCATCATTTTTTCTTACTTTTCTTTGATGATATCCTCATCTATAGAAAAACCTAGTCAAACCATCTTACTCATGTGGATCAAGTCCTCCACCTACTCTCTCAGCACCAAATTTTCCTGAAACAGTCCAAATGTGCTTTTGGTGCCTCAGAAGTAGAATACTTGGGTCATCTAGTGGGAAAGGATGGCATCAGGGTGGACCCGAAAAAGATTAAATCTATGCAAGACTGGCCACACCCAAAGACTCTCAAAATCTTGCGTGGATTTTTGGGCCTAACAGGGTATTATCGCAAGTTTGTTAAGAACTACGGAAAGATTGCAACACCTCTCATGGCTCTCCTAAAAAAGAACTCTTTCACTTGGACTTCAGTAGCTGCTCAAGATTTTCAAACCTTGAATACGACCATGTGCACCACTCCAGTTTTGGCCCTTCCCAATTTCACAAAGACCTTTGTGTTGGAATGTGACACCTCAGGGAAAGGAATCGTTGTTGTCCTTATGCAAGAAACTGTCTAAAAGGAATCTAGGCAAACCCATTTATGAAAAAGAAATGTTGGCGATTTTGCATGCCATTGAACTGTGGCATCCTTATCTCTTGGGGAAATGCTTCCAAATTAAGACCGACCATCAAAGCCTCAAGTACTTTCTGAAATAATGTATTTCCTCCCAGGAGAAACAAAAATGGGTGACTAAGCTCTTTGGATATGATTATGAGATCATTTACAAGAAGGGAAAAGACAATGTCATGGTGGATGCACTGTCCCGAAAATATGAAGACGAAGGATCCCTTTTTTCTCTTTCCTTCATTGTACCCGAT
>ML810980.1:84340-103144 GCA_009831015.1 Picea engelmannii
TATAAATAAGGGTAGAGGGTATGAAAACCCTAGCTTGGAGATTATTGTATCAGAGCGTTGCTCGACTGGAGGTTGTGCCCTCGAAGAGGACTGTGAACATTGCTTTCTGAATCAGAGTGCTATTTTAGTTGTTGTTCTCATATCATTTTATTATGGAGATTATGCTAGTTATATTACTGTTATTTTTCCATTTCTAGCATTTTATTTCTGTTCTGCGTATTTATTATAACTGGTATCTTGCAAGTGGTATCAGAGCACTTTCCTTGGCAGAAATTGTGGGTATTTTTTTTTTCCAGGGTAGAGACGTATTCCGGCGTCTTTAAGCCATAGAGATCTGTCATTACGCACATAAACCCACGGTTGAGGGATTCATACACGCAGGAAATACAAGTGGTTCTTAAGCGCACATCTGTTGGCCACCCTTGTAACCCCTGTTGGTACCCGTTCAAGTGGTAGTGCATCAAACAACACTTGTGTACGGATCGACCTAGATTTCCTGAAGCCCTCTTTAGATAAACCTATCGGCCGTCGGACTGCTATAGTGTCACCGAGAAAAACACTCAGGAAGATACTCTCTAGTACCTGGGTAGTCGGGTAGTACGACTAAGGGTAAGATCTATCCTCCTTAGTTAGTGCCCTGAGATATTGGGTCGAGTACTACTGTTTGGACCCCGCACTTATATCAGAGAGCTATAGCACAGGGAAAACCTTTGTTTGTAGAACCCTTGAATACCTAACCCTTGGGGAACATAAACATAAACATAAACAAATTAAACCAGCGAGATCTATTGCCGTGCATCTGTGTTTGGGTTTCCAAGTAAATACACATTTCTTTCAGGTTAAGAATTTGGGGATTTCAGCATTGCAACATTCTTCAGACCAAAGTATAACCCCGCAGCTGTAAAAGTAAATAAATAAATAAATAAATAAATAAATAAATAAAACTTTCACCATTATTTGAGACCTATTCCATTAGATTCATCTCTTCTCCCTTATCACATTCATCCATATCATTTTTCTGCAAAAATTTCTGACCCCGCCCGCTCCCTTTTTAGTTCACCCATCCTCATGGCCCATACCCATAGCCAAGAACTGGAGTCTCACTTCAAAACCTTGCAATCTAGTTTCCTCGAGACCCAACAAGAAGTGCACCAACTCAGTGCTACTATTGCCTCCCATGATACATCCATCAATACCACCATAAATGCATTCGTGCAGTCCGCAATGGTGGAAGTCAAACATGAACTGGCCACCCAACTTGAATCTATATTTGCATCACTCTGCACCAAACTCAAGATCCCTACCGATGACCCTTTTAATGACACACATACAAAGACTGAAGGTGAAACTTCTTTCCAGTCCCATACCTTTCAACCCCATCAATTTCAACGGGACATACGCCTTCCGTGGGTGGATGTAACCAAATTTGATGGCTCAGAACCCACTAGTTGGGTCACCCAAATGGAACACTATTTTTCTCTCTACAACATTACAAATGACTTGGCCAAACTCTGGTATGGTGTTCTCCATCTAGATCAAGAACTCTGGCAATGGTGGCAATGGAGAAAAACTTCCTGTCAAGGGTATATTGCTTGGACCCAATTTGTGACTGAGCTTTATGAATGCTTTGACACTAACACCAACCATTTGGGCCATTTGAAAAAATTGAAGCAATCAGGAATAGTAGAAGACTTCATAGCTGCATTTGAGTGCCTAGATTTTCGAACAGAGGGAATGACTGATGCTTTATTTCGAGAGTGTTTTATCAGTGGCCTCAAGTAGGAGATTCGGGCCCATGTCCTCATGGCTTGACCTATGACTTGGTTGGAGGCTACTAAAAAAGATAAAGAATCACAACAAATTGTTTCCTCTCAAAACTGTAAGCCTTCCTTTATCCCTCGCCTTAAACCAGTAAACCCCACTACTCGCTCCACCCCATTAAAGATCCAAAAATTGACCAGGGATGAAATGGTTGAACACCAACTCAAAGGCCTCTATTATAGTTGTGATGAAAAATATTTCCCGGGCCACAAATGTAAGGAACAAAATCTTTTTATGGCCATCTCTAAGGATATTCGGGAAGAGGATGTTAACACTCCCCTTGTGCCTGAGTCACCAGAAATCACTGACATAAACCCTCCCTTCGACCCACTCGAAGTGGAACCGATCATTTCCCTCAATGCTCTCACCAGCTTCTCTGCCCCCCAAACCCTCAAGTTAATCGGTTACATCAATCATCGAAAGGTCATCATTCTGGTTGATATTGGTAGCATCCACAATTTTACTCATTGCCACATTGTGCAAGAAACCCATTGCTACATCCATGTTGTCAACAATTTCCAAATCATGATTGCCAATGGTGGTTCTATGAAATGTGGCGGGTGTTGTGAAAATGTGTGTCTCCAAATTGGTGACTACCACCTAAAATCCCATATGTTTTCTATTGACATGGGCGGTTGCGACATTGTGTTGAGTGTAGACTGGCTAAGGACTTTGGGTTCCATTCTCATGGATTTTCAGAAATTAACCATGCAATTCGACCAAGGAGGCCACCAATATAAATTCCAAGGCATCACTACCGGTTCACTTGAGGTCATCAGTTCTCATCGCATTGAAAAACTGCTCAAAAAAGGTCATTCTGGTGTCATTGCCCAACTCCATGCCATACAAGCCACATAGACACCCCCAAATACCCCAAGACCTCCAAGCCCTCCTTTCTAAACATCAAACGATATTTTCCACCCCCCAAGGACTACCTCCTTCCCACGATGTTCATGATCATTCCATTCCCCTGGTCCCAGGATGCCTTCCCCCCAATATCCATCCATATCGCCACCCCTTTGCACAAAAAAATGCAATTGAGAAAATGGTCTAGGAACTCCTTACTGCAGGCATCATTTGTCCTAGTACGAGCCCTTACTCGTCTCCAGTCGTCATGGTACTAAAGAAAGAAGGTTCTTAGAGAATGTGTCCTGACTTCCATGCTCTCAACAAACTGACCATCAAAGACAAATTTCCCATTCCTGTCATTGATGACCTCCTGGATGAATTGAGTGGCACCCAATTCTTTACCAAACTTGATCTTCGCTCGGCCTATCACTAGATACGTATGAAAGAGGTTGACATCCCTAAGACCTCCTTTCTCACTCATGAGGGCCACTATGAGTTTTTGGTCATGCCCTTTGGCTTGTGTAACACCCCCTCCACCTTCCAGAGCCTCATGAACCATGTCTTCCGCCCTTTTCTCCATCATTTTGTCTTACTTTTCTTTGATGATATCCTCATCTATAGAAAAACCTAGTCAAACCATCTTACTCATGTGGATCAAGTCCTCCACCTACTCTCTCAGCACCAAATTTTCCTGAAACAGTCCAAATGTGCTTTTGGTGCCTCAGAAGTAGAATACTTGGGTCATCTAGTGGGAAAGGATGGCATCAGGGTGGACCCAAAAAAGATTAAATCTATGCAAGACTGGCCACACCCAAAGACTCTCAAAATCTTGCATGGATTTTTGGGCCTAACAGGGTATTATCGCAAGTTTGTTAAGAACTACGGAAAGATTGCAACACCTCTCATGGCTCTCCTCAAAAAGAACTCTTTCACTTGGACTTCAGCAGCTGCTCAAGATTTTCAAACCTTGAATACGACCATGTGCACCACTCTGGTTTTGGCCCTTCCCAATTTCACAAAGACCTTTGTGTTGGAATGTGACACCTCAGGGAAAGGAATCGTTGTTGTCCTTATGCAAGAAACTGTCTAAAAGGAATCTAGGAAAACCCATTTATGAAAAAGAAATGTTGGCGATTCTGCATGCCGTTGAACTGTGGCATCCTTATCTCTTGGGGCAATGCTTCCAAATTAAGACCGACCATCAAAGACTCAAGTACTTTATGAAATAATGCATTTCCTCCCAGGAGCAACAAAAATGGTTGACTAAGCTCTTTGGATATGATTATGAGATCATTTACAAGAAGGGCAAAGACAGTGTCATGGTGGATGCACTGTCCCGAAAATATGAAGACGAAGGATCCCTTTTTTCTCTTTCCTTCATTGTACCCGATTGGCTCCAAGCTGTGCGCCAGGAATGGCTTCAAGATCCCAAAAGTTCGCATCTGATCCAACAACTACATAACAAGGCTTTGGCTCCCCTAGGGTACTCCTAACTCTAGGATGAGCTTCGATACAAAGGCCGCTTGTATTTAAGTAAAAAATCCAAGCTCAAATCCACGGTACTTTTTGAGCTTCATGCTACACCCACAATGGGGCACTCAAGGTTCACCAAAACATATGACCAGGTCAAACGTTCCTTTTTCTAGGATGGTATGAAACAGGACATTCGTAAGTTTGTCGCTGAATGTGAGGTGTGTCAACGCAACAAGGGAGAAATAGTCAAATCTCCGAGCACCCTCCAACCGCTTCCGATTCCCCTTGCTATTTGGAAGGATATCTCTATGGACTTTATTACAGGCTTACCCAAATCAGGGAATAAATCAATCATAATGGTGGTGGTGGATCGCCTTTCCAAGTATGCTCATTTTTGCGCTCTTCACCACCCATTTACTGCATCCATGGTGGCTCAAATTTTCATGGACTATGTCTTCAAGCTTCATGGCATGCCACACTCTATTGTTTTTGATCGTGACCCAACTTTCACAAGCAATTTTTGGCAAGAAATATTTAAGCTACAAGGTACACAATTTCATCTCAGCTCAACTTATCATCCCCAAACGAATGGTCAAATGGAAGTTGTCAACAAGTGTTTGGAAACATATATGAGGTGTTTTGCCTCTGAAAAACAACACCAGTGGGCTCAATGGTTACCCCTAGCCAAATGGTGGTACACCACTACATACCATACTGCCACTCGCATGACTCCTTTTGAAGCAGTATATGGATAGAATCCACCTTCAGTTCTCTCATACTTACCGGATACCTCGAAGGTCCAAGCGGTTGACCAAACACTTACAGTCCGAGAGGATATCCTTCATACCCTTAAAGAGAACTTGGTCATGGCACAAAATTGAATGAAGCAACAAGCAGATGAAGGTCACTCTGAACTTTAATTTGCAGAAGGGGATCAGGTGTTTCTAATACTGCAACCATATAAGCAAACTTCCCTCAAGGCCGAGCATTGTCAAAATCTAGAACCCAAATTTTATGGCCCTTACACAGTTCTCAAGCATGTGGGACAAGTTGCATATCAGTTAGCTCTGCCCAGTCAGTCGAAGCTACATCCTGTTTTTCATGTTTCATGCTTGAAGAAGGTGATTGGAACCAGGTGCAAAATTCAAACCAACCTTCCAAAGTTAGCTGAAGAAGGATCCATTTGGCTACAACCATAAGCAGTTTTGGACCAGCGTGAGTGTCGCCTGCGTTAGTGAACCATCAAGGAAGTGCTAGTACAATGGAAAGATATGACTCCAGCAGATGCCACTTGGGAACCAACTACCATTCTGCAGCAGTTTCCACATATCAAGCCTTGAGGACAAGGTTGTTTTTAAGGGGGCGGACATGTTAAGGTCCTAACCCACACGTAGGTAGATCAATGTATTCAGATGTAATAAAGGTCAATATTAATAAGGCCTTTCAATAAAATAGAATAAGGCGGATGTAAGAAGACCTAATAGAACCTTCCACTTCTAGAAGGATCTTCCTCTAGATGCTTCTCTTAATAGACATATTTAGTATAAATAAGGGTCGAGGGTATGAAAACCCTAGCTTGGAGATTATTGTATCAGAGCGCTGCTCAACTGGAGGTTGCCCCCTCGAAGAGGCCTGTGAATATTTCTTTCTGAATCAAAGTGCTATTTTAGTTGTTGTTCTCATATTATTTTAGTGTTATTGTGGAGATTATGATGGTTATATTACTGTTCTTCTGCCATTTCTAGCATTTTATTTCTGTTCTGCGTATTTATTATAACTAATATCTTGCACAGTATGCTGCTCTCTTTCTTTCTCTTTCTTACTAATCCACCAACCATAAAATTGATTTAATTATTCAAATTCTGATGGGTATTAGGCTTACACCTACAACAGTCTAGGTGTGACTTCTAGTGCTAACATTTTTGGCGTCACTGCCAGGGATGGAGATGAAGAAAATATTCCATGGGAGAATGACAAAGCTTATATCCATTCTTTGATGGTGAACAAGGGCTGGTGACACAATACAAACTACATCATTCATCTGGCGAATCCATGTTCAAAACTTTATTGGTGGCTCCATTGTTGGTTCCTCTAGTTCTAAATGGTAGACTCAGTTGCTTAAAGGTATGCATCTTTTGATTTCAAAGGTATTTATAGTTTTCCCAGTCCACTATATGATAATAAATAATGTCTAGAGATGTCTCCAAAATTTGATGGAAATGATTTGAGTAAAGTCGAAAGACATCTCTCAGATTTTCAATATTTTACTGACTTCCTTGAGATCGTTCATGAAGATGTATACATGAGGATTTTTTATGATTCATTAGAGGGAAATTGCAAAGATTGAGTTAAAGGTTTTCGTACTGATTTTATTGATTCAATTATAAGTTTTTGGGACCTATTTTTAAAAACATGGACAAAGAAGTCAGAATTTGTGGCAGATTATATTCTTCTTGTACCTTTCATTTTAGATTCCAGTAAACAACAATCTAACGATGTTATTTAGGAATATGCAGTAGTAGATTTATAAATTCCTGACAATCAAGTTAATATTTCTACTGAATTATGTGAAGGATTTCCTTTGGACAATATTCCTATAAATTCATATGGAAATGTTCAAGGAGAAGTAAAAGAATTTATCAATCAACAGGAGGAGCATTGTTTCTCTTTCCAGGATCCAATGGAAATCTATATGCAGTCAAAATGGGGCAAAGAGATTTATGTCCATACTTTTATAAGAAAGGGATTCAAGAGCTATAGGTATGAGATTTTAAGTTATGTATATATTTCATCTCCTTTTGTTCTACTAGTATTCAACGATAAAAACAAAATGCAGTTTGTTAACTAGTTTCTTGCATTGTTACACTCGAAAAATGATTTTACATGAGAAAGAAGGATTCATTGATTAATGTAGAAGTGTATATAAATAATCTCAATATGTGAGAATTTGATTTGCAGTTTGAGGTTCTTTTTCAGTGTGTGAATGCTTTAATTTTCAAGAAAGAGAAGAAGTATAATTCAGGCAGGAACAATTCAAAGTTTTCAACTCAGGTCGACTATAGCGCATGATGGACAACTACAAGCTTCATATCTTCAAAATGGATAAGGCATCGAAACTACAAGTTATTGGCATCTTGTAGGGAGAATATCATTCCCCAATAGGAACCAATGTTAGTACCAATATTGTTTTTAGCACCTGGCCATCCTCCAACATCTCCAAGAGTCAGTTTCAAAAGGAATATTCTTCATTTATTATATTCATTTCCATTTGAAAAAGTGCACTGCAAACTTGACTGTGTGCTACAAACTTGACTATGCATTGCAAACTAAAATGAAACAATTTATAGAAAATGAGTACACATCATAATCGTATTTTCATCATAACTTTTAAATTATGATCCGGGCTCTTCTAAAATGTGTTCTGGTAATGAATCATAATATCATTGACTTTCAAAAAAAAAAATAAGCATGACCCAGTTCATCGTTTTGGATAAAAGTTGAAAACATCACCTATAAGAAAGTTTGCAGCAAAGCATGAAATTGCTTTGTTGAATATTTCTTCTTAGTGTTATCTACTTCATTCTTCTATGTTCATCCCTTTTTTCTCATAGGTAGCTTGATTTCCTTTGATATTCAGAATGTTATGACTCCATGCCCAATGGAATGTCTATGCAGATAGTTTGCTGCTCTCTTTCTTGCTCTTTCTTGCTAATCCACCAACCATAAAATTGATTTAATTATTCAAATTATGATGGGTATTAGGCTTACACCTACATTAGTCTAGGTGTTTCTTCTAGTGCTAACACAATGCATAACCTTGACATATACTGAATCAACCAGACCATTCAAAATAATATTTTTTTCCTTCAAATTTTTTAAATGATTTTTTTCCATCTTTATTTGTTGGGGGCGTGGTAGGTGTCATGTATCCATATACTACTGCTTTCCTGACATGAAATCCATGTGCCTGTAAAAACGTTTTCATCCTTCTATTCCAGAAGGAATAATTCTAACCATCAAACATTGGAATTCGATTCTTAGTGCACTCCATGATATACCTTCTAGTGGTTAGACTATTTCATAAGGATCTTCTCTGATTCTAATTGTTGGAATACTCACCAATACTGAGGGGCGGGGGGGTGTGAATCAATATTGAGCACTTTTAAACATGACATGTAATAATCAACTTATAAACAATTTATCACTCTATGATTGCATTCAAGATATCATAAAAAATGCATAACATATAACCACATATACACAATATAGAATAGTTTTACTTGGAAACCCAAATAGGAGAAAACCACGAAATGATTTCTTATATATCAGAATATTAAATTCATAGGAAGCACCAACTTCCAAAAATCACCAACACCAACTGGAAAGAGGCACCAAATCCCTATTTACAGGATCCAACCTGAAGGAATCTACAACTCCATATATTCTTTAGCTCCAACTAGAAGGAGGCTCCAACCCCCTAGTTTACAAGATCCAACCTGAAGGAATCTATGACTCCCTGTATTATCCAACATCAAATAGAAGAAGGATCCAACCCCATTTCCTTACCACTTCCTTCCTATATGAAATATAAATAGAGACTCAACCTGTCACTGTTACCATCACTGATACTGATACACCATCATCATCATAAAATCTAGATCCACCATAACTGATACGTCATCATTATCAAAACTATATCTACAATAATTGATACATCATCATCATCAAAACAAGATCCACCACAAATGATACATCAACATCATCAAAGATACATCAAAATGATCAACCTGAATCCACATAAATATCCTAGGTCCACATGGGTCCAAATATAAACCCTAACAACACTTCTTAAATTTATCGTGAACACCTGTTTGGGACTACTTTATGGATTAGTCACAAACCCTAAATTACAACAAGTATAACTCTATAGCTGTAATGAATCAAGGTCTGAAACTTGTACCCAATATTCTTTGATATCTTCTATAAAATGCCTCCAAGTTTCTCTCCTTGATATGTCACTGAAAAGAGATATAGTGAAAATGGAATACCTTCCTAAATTCTGTCCTATTTTAAATAACACACTTGTACAACATGCCACATGCTCAATATTTGATTTCAGATCCTAAAACTCACCAAAAATATACTACAAACTATAATATTTCTAATGCAATTGGTATCATATAATTTGGATACTCTATGAATAGTTTATGATTTTTTTACTAGGAACACCTATTTGCAACTAATTATAGGAATAGTCACAAACATTATCGTCCACAGAGTGTATCTCCAAACGTAAAATGACCTAGATGCTTAAATTCATACAATAGGTACCTCGATTTGTCTTATCAACAATATCTAAGTTTCATTATCTGAATCATTCTAGAAAAATATTTATAGAGAAAATGACAAGATGACCTTTAAATAACATACCTTAGAACACATCATCACAAGAATTCATCTTCCCTTGGAATTTATCCCTTCTTCAATTCATCGTTCCTCTGAAATTCATTTCCAAGCTTGTGATAAGAGATCACAAGATTGAATGATCAATAATGATACTTCCTTGACTCAAATGAGAGGCTCTTGATAGGTATTTGTACTTTTCCAAGTACCTCATTTGCTTGTGTTTAGGGCCAACCTATAACTTCTTGTTTGCAACAACGTTTCTCCTTTACTTGACTTTAGGGACAACTTGTAACTTCTTTGACCTTATATATGGGGCTTCTTAACCATACTTCGGGGGTTCAAATTTAACATAGCATAACTTCTCAAAAGTGAGGAACCATGTGGCATGCCATCTATCGTTGGAAACGACTTGATGAGGGATATCATATCATGGAGGTTTTGCATGCATTTGCAATGTCCTTCATACTCGTTTCCTCCAATCAACTCAGGGGTTCATGACCACACCTTCATGGATTCTTAACCATATTTCCATGGATTCTTATAGAATTCTTCAAATCATATTCCCATGAGGGCCATGCTTAAATCTATGCCATAAGAGGACCACTTTGGAGACTTGATGGACTTCTTCTAGGGTTGAAATCACTCATTACTTATAGGGGATTCTAGGGCTTATGGACTTCTTGAAATACACCCATCACTTCTATAGGATTTCTTTGGTGATTTTTCTCAGGTTGAAATCAATGACAACCAACTTTCCAACACATGTGGTAGAGTATATTTAAAAAACCATAAAAATGTAAACCACTTAGAGTCTAAGGAAATAGGCCGAAAAAATGATGAGAGGAAAGTAGGAAGATTATTCTATAATGCGAACTATTTGGAATCTTTATCCTAAAGAGGGAGGTAGTGGAATGGGTGCCAACATTCATTATATTAATAAACCGAGGAAACCCATGAATATAGATTACTATCATTGGGAAAACAAAAAATGAATCTAGGATCGGTAAGGAAAATTTCTCAACCAAGGGGGAACCTAAAGAAATATTCAAAGGATGGAAATCAAGCCTAATGAAAAAAAACAAGAGGGAGATATAATGGATAAATACTAGTTTGAAGGAGCATACCTAAAGAGTGTGGCAGTGGGCCTAGTAGAAATGAGAGAAAAATTCCTTCCAAATGAAACACCCACACACATGAAACAAATACCATGGTATTAAAGTACTTGTGAAAACAAATTCACTAATGCAAGTAGTAAATACATGGAGTTCATGAGATCCCATATGAGTGAAAATATCATTGTTGGAATTACTGTACACATAAGAAAAAAATATTATGGCATGAGAGTGCAATAGAAAACAAATCCAACGACAAAAATGGTGTAGGAGATGGAGCTTGTGAGATATTGTATGGGAAAAAATGAAATTTAGGTCAAATTTATAAGTAGGTTTGGTCACAAATTTAAATATTCATTTTTTTGTTGATTTCTTGTTGTCCATTGTTCCCTAAAAATTTTGGATCTCATTGTGCGATATTGGACTGTAAATTTTCAATTCTATGACCACTAGGTTAGTGGCCTCTCCCACTACTCTATTGTTATCCATTCCATTTCTTATATTATTCTAGTTTTGATATATGTATAATACCATTAGGGTTTCCACTAGGTCACATGGTTATCAAAGGAATACTCATGTTAATGGTGTGATTATTTCTTAGATAGCTATGAAGTCGTGCAACCAAGTAGACTTGTTTGGTTGTTTAATACAATCATGCAACTATTATATGGGAAATGGTGTGACATTGCAAAACTATTCATAGAATAGTTGCATGGTCACAACTAAATATTACCATGAGATACATGACATAGTTTCTTCAACATATGAATAAGTAATTTCAAAACCCATACAACTTTTCAAGAAAAAGGTGTGTGGAATAATGTGGAAAAGGAGAAAAAATATACACAATACGAATGAAGGTTTTCTTGTATGATTTTGAAAGGTATGTAAGACGCTGATACATTGGAAAGAGTGGGAGGTAGAGGGAATATGAGTAGAGGTCATGGGATTTCCTAGAGTGTAGAGGAAGCTTACACATTATGGGTGACTAAATTTATTTCATACCCATTTTAAGAACTCCAGTGAGGGGTTATGGTGAGGATCACCAGGGTATGGAATCCCAATAGCTAGTATTTTAATGTAAGATAGAAGAAATCAGAGATAACAATATCACATATCTACTTTTTTAATAGGATCCACATCAAAAGGGAGATTATTTACTCATGGCCCCTATTGAGGGGGGCACAACAATGGAGGATCTCATAGTTTTCCACTATGAAGACAATATGGAGAAGGTTGATGGATTGATACCTATTATTGATATCTCTAACCTAGTTTTTCAAAAAATATCCAACATGGTTGTGATAGTGTTAGGATCTTCGGGACCCCGTAGGATCTTTGGTGTATAGATTCATATACTCAAGAGAGTAATGGGGGTGACCCTTTTTCCATGGGCCAAATGCTTGCTTGAACTATTAAACATGTGCTTCCTTAGCTTCTTCTATGTTTTGATGCCCTTCTTGGTGCTTGTTTGTAATTTTTTTGTAGCCTATGCTTCTGATTCAACTTATGATTCTACAATCACTTCTTTCCTTCCCCCCATGGGTCCTTCTTTCTTACTAAGAGAGACATTATGCAATCCAATTATATTTTTCTTATACCAAATCTTCACAAACTTCTTTTCTATATTAATATCCATTGTACCAAATGTGTCCATCCAAGGATATCCAATAATAACATCCACATCATGCATATCAATGACATACAAATAAAAATGAAATACATATTTTTCCATGGTGAGATTCAAATATTTAAAAATTGGAATATTTTAGCCCTCTAGTTGTGTGCTTTTCATATTCGTTTCTTGAACTTGCAAGCTATTAACCAACTGAGCATTGATAAAAAAAATTGTGAAACTAGGGTTAATATAAACAATGACCTTTTCTTTTTTGGATACAACCATGAACCTGTAGTATGGAGTTGCCACCTGAAAATAAACCCTTGGTTATTGCTTCATTCTTACCCTTGGCATGATACAACTTTTATAAAAGGAAGTTTTCAAATTCTTCTTCATCATAAAGTTCCCTGCTCATGGCAAAGTCCAATTATTTCCACCATATGGTAGCATCTTCCTTGAAACCATTGGGTAAATTTTTTTTCCAACACTCTTTCCATATTGACTTTTCATACACTATGAAATCTTCAATAATAGGGCCATCATATTTTCCATTATAAAATATCCTTCTTTGCATAACCCAAAATGAAAACTAGGGCCTATAAAAATAACTTTCTTTGCAAAATCGTGAATTTTTACGAAAAAATCACGAAAAAATTACCAAATTTAAAATGATGATAACTTCACTTCCCGGACTTTGTTTCAGATGATTATTTTTTGAAATCAGGTTTTTTCTTGTGATAAATTCATATATATATATATATATATAACATATTCCTTCAAATTATACACATCAAGTTTCATAATTTAATCTGAAGTGTGTCACCTCCTTTTTTCCCTTGAAAACAATCTGTAAAAAGAAAAAAACAAATCTTCCTTATTTGGGAGAAGAAAGAGCTCTCATTGTCAATTTTCACATGCAACTCTATGTGACTAATTTTAGATCTAAAAATTTCTTCCTAGTGATCTAACTATCACTAAACAACTTTACACTGGAATTATCGATTGAAAACATATGCAACAAAAATAACAAGATCATATATGAATCATCAATACACAATAGACACAATATTTTTGTTCTTTAAATTTTTCAAATTCTCCAAATATTAGGACAAAAACTAGTCCTCTCAAAGCTACCAAATCTGAGGACATAACTAGTCCTCTCAAAATCACCAAATTTGAGGACAACCTTGTCCTCCAATATACAAACAAGAAAACCAAATCTCAACAGTATTCTGCAAATGTTGCAGACCACCTGTACAAACTATTGAGATCACTTGACATCAACATGTATGGACTTGTCCCTACCTAGAAGAGCTTGTACATATGTACATGACTATTCCTTCAGTAACCCAGATACATATGCGACTATTCCCACTGCAACCCATATACATGAAAAAAATTATATGGACACTTCATACGACTCACTCCACTTCATACAATATCTTCCTTTTGAGGTAGTCTCTTTCTCCCACACCCAAGGTATGTCTTTCCATACCAATAACATAAACTAGAGAGTCCTCAACCTTAGGCCAGATTTTCCACCCTAGCATAATTTCCCTTTGCTGAAATCACCAAGCCCCCTATAACAAGTCCAGAATCACTTATTCTAACTCCATTTTTATATCATTATATAATGAAATGTTACAATTATATATCTAATTTATATACAATCCTTGGGGGTCACCATAGAATCCCCTCCACAAGTCAACATCAAATTAGGATTTCCTTGTGGGTGTGAAGCCCCAACGCCCACAAAACCATCACCAAACTTGTGAATCCCCCACTCAAATACAAGGGGGTTTTCACCAAACCAAAAGGCTAATTTGGTGCCAACGAATATTCCCACATGCTTGACATCTTGGCCTCTTGTGGGAATAACTCCTGAAGATACAAAAATAAACAATGATACTAAATGTTAAGTACCTTAATAGATATGAAAATATACTTCATAAATAACACTTAATATCAACAAGAATAAGCCAAACCATTCACCAAATATTGAAAACAATAATATAGACAAATCCCTTGAGGTATGGTAACACCATGTATTATTCCTTGTGGAAGGAATGCACTCCTAAAGCAATCCTTTCCTATTACATTAATAATATTCTTCACTATTCTTCAATACATTGATTAAACGTCTTTATATAACACTCTCCATCTCCTCAGAACATTATAGATAAGGAATGTTCTAGAAATCCTTCTCACATTTACTATGTTCACACTAATATATCTAACTACCACAGAGGGAATTATTTAATAATATAGTGGCTCTAGTCCACCTTACATTGAATCACCTCCACTATTATAACTATGGGCACTTCATCAACCCCATTACCTCTCTAGATAGACTACATTCCATCTCCCTTCACATGTTTCATCTTGGAAACATGTGAAGAAACCATACAATATGATCGGCTAAGAAATGTAGCTAACTGGTATCAAGTCCGTGAATCCATCCATCCTAAGGGAATATGAACATGATGTCGAAATTCTTCCTTACCACCCTGAGCTTGATCCTAATCATTCCTTTAGTTCCATGGGATTATTGTTTTATCCTCATATCCTCCTATAGTGTTGTTATTTCTCCATGCACCTCTTCATTAGTTTCCTTTTAGGTTCCATGTTGGTCCATAAGTGTGTTGATGCTGACACCCCTTCTTGGATGGTTGTTGTTTCTACATGTAGTGTGGATGGAGATATACATAAACCTTAGCTCTTGGGTTTTCTTTCTTGGACTGTTCAACATGTGGTTCCTTAGCTTCTTCTATGTTTTGATGCTCTTCCCGGTGCTTGTATGTAATTGTTTCTATAGCTTCAATTTCTTATTCAACTTCATATTCTAAAATCACTTCTTTTCTTTCCCCTTGTGGTCCCTTCTTTCTTACTGAAAGACATATCCTGCAATGCAATTTTTTTTTTTTTATACCAAAGCTTCACAAATTTCTTTTCTACATTAATATTCATTTTATCAATTGTGGCCATACAAGGATATCCAAGAATAACATCCACATTAGGCATATCAATGGCACAAAAATTAGAATGCAATACATATTTGTCCATGGTGAGCTTACAATATTTAAAAACTAGAATATTGTTACCCTCAAGCTATGTGCTTTGCATATTCTTTTTCTGAACTTGCAATCTATTAACCAATTGAGCATCGATAAAAAAATTGCAGGCAACTATTGTTAATAGAAACAATGACCTTTTCTTTGTGAAGACAACCATGAACTTGTAGTATGGATTTTCCACTTGAAAATAAACCCTTAGTCCTTGCTTCATCCTTACCCTTGGCATGGGATCACTTTTCTAAAATATATTTTTCAAATTATTCTTCATCATAAAGTACCCTCCTCTTGGAAAAGTCTAATGATTTCCACCATATGCAAACATCTTCTTTGAAACCATTTGGTAAACAAAATGTCCAACATTATTTCCATATTAACTTTTAAGACACTATGAAGTTTTCAATACTAGGGTTATGAAATTTTCTAGTAAAAAATATCCTTCTTTCCACAACCCAAAAATAAAACTAGGGATTATAAACTTAACTTACTTTGCAAAATCTTTGCTTTTTCCGAAAAATCCATGAAAAAATTGCTGAATTTAAAATGATGATAAATTAACTTCTCAAACTCCAATTTGGATGATTTGTTTTTTGAAATCTGTTTTTTTATCAAGAGGAATTCATATATGTAACTTGTTCCTTAAAAATTTACACATAAAGTTTCATAATTCAATATGAAGTGCATCACCCCTTTTTTTCCCTTGAAATAAAAATTTGTAAAAAAAAAACATTTCTTCCTTCTTTGGTTGAAGAAATATCTCTGATACCAATTGTTAAGTTCCATAATAGATATGATAATATAAGATATAATAATAACTCAAATCATTCACCAAAAAACTGAACACAAGAAACATAGAAAACCCTTGAGGTAGGGTAACACCATTTATTATTCCTTATGGAAGGAATGCACTTCTGAAGCCATCCTTGCTTGTTACAATAATAATATTCTTCACTATGCTCCAATACATTGCTTACACTTATTTATATAGAACTCTCTATCTCCTAGGAATATTCTAGAGAAATAATATTCAAGAAAGCCTTCTCACATTTATTATGTTCACACTAATATATCTAACTACCATAGTGGGCATTATTTAGTAATATAGGACCTAGTCCATATTACATTGAATGGCCTCAACTGTTATCACTATCTGCCCTTCGACCCTCTCATTACCTCTCTAGCTACATTACAAATACTAGGAGTACTATGGAGGTAGTTAATTGGATACCAATATAGGGGTGGTGAGTTTACATTTGACACACTAATGCATACCTTTTCTTGGAGCCACTGCCATCGATTCAACCACACCACACAATCAAAGCTAGGTTGGTACAAAAGCTACAAATGCAAATTCAGAACTTGATTTTTTATGTTATTTACAAAGTTATTATGACTTCTAGGAGCATGAGTGAATGCTATGGTATCAAATTGTTGTGATAGAATAGACCCTGTGGATATTGTTTGAGAGATAAGGATCTTGAATTATTTAGTAGTTGTTGAAGTATGTGATGAGGGCATGAGAATTGAGATGAACAAAAAGTTGGAAGATGTGATTTTAGATTGTGTTAGCAAGTTATTTGATCAAAAAATCATATTTATCATAGTCGATAGTGGTAGGGACTAAGAAAACACTTCTTGAATGGAGTATGGTATGAAAGGGAAAGTAAATGGTTCATGCTACCAAGGGAATATTATGATTCTAGTGGCTCATTCCATTAGTGAAATTTATGTGTTAGGTAGGTTGTGAAACCATCTAAATGATATTCAAAATTAAATCATAAGGCAAAAAACCAAATATGAAAAATGAGACTAAATAATAAAATGTCAAGTAAAGAATAAATAGGATATATATATGAATGTGCGTGGGTGGTTCTTGTGAACTTGTACATATAATTTATTCAAATACACCCCATTGAGGGGTTCTTCAATAAGTTAACCATCGATATAAACAAACACATTTTCCCCCTTTTCCAAGAAACATTTGTTGATGTAGGGGGGCCACTAGAGGGATTTGAAATTTCCAAGGCCAAATGTCTCTTTGGTTGGATCATAAGCAATGACTAGATCATTGTTATGAAAGAATAAAGGGTAGAAATATCGTTCATAGTGGAATTTGGAATGTTGTTTCATGGCTTTGTTGTTCCACAAGGTGACAAAATGTTGTTTTTCAACATGTTGCAAAGTGGCTAATTATTTATGTAAGGTAGCCATGTTAGGAAGTAGTTCAATGGCCAAATGGAGAGAGGGAAACTCCCATTCGATCGGTAAAAATGCCTCTATCCCATGGATGAGGTGAAAGGGTTTGAACCTAGTGGTAGTTTTGGTGGATGTTTTGCGGGCTCACAAGGTCAAGAAAATCATGTGATGCCAATGAGATTTATACATATTAACTATCCATTGTAGTGTGGTTTTGAGGATCTTGTTGACAACCTCGATTTGGCCATTAGCCTACAAATAGTAAAGAATGGAAAAATTATGAAAAAATCCTAAATGTGAATCCAAATATTGGAAGACTTCATTCTCAATGTGCATTCCACGGTAAGATACCAATTATTTATGGACATTGAACTGAGTGATGAAATGGATGAAAAATACATCACTTGTTGTATAAGATGAGTTGTCAAATGTTTGCATAGATTTAGCCCACTTTGTAAAGCAATAAATGCATACAATTATGTATGTGTGGCCACTACTAGATGTAGGGAAACAATTGATAAATCTGATCCCCATTTGCAAGAGGGACCATCCATGATAAGAGGGTATAGAAGAGTTAGACTTGTGGCTTGNCCACTTTGTAAAGCAATAAATGCATACAATTATGTATGTGTGGCCACTACTAGATGTAGGGAAACAATTGATAAATCTGATCCCCATTTGCAAGAGGGACCATCCATGATAAGAGGGTATAGAAGAGTTAGACTTGTGGCTTGTGGCTTGGAAGTGAAAATTTGGCAATTCATGCACCAATTAACTACATGAATGCAATCATGAAATAGGGAGGGATAATAGTAGCATGTCTAGATGATAATTTTAGTAGTGTCCATTATTGATAAATGTCTAGAACAACCACCATTATGGTATTCATTGAGGACCTGTTATGCCTCTTCGTGAGTAAGGCATTGACATTGTTAACACATAAAGTTGATGGGGGGGGGGGCATGGATGATTTTAAGGATGGATTTTTTTTTTTTAAATGTAGAAACCTTGGCGAATCTTTCTAATCCTTCATATGCCAACTATAAAGGTTTGGCGATATTTTTTTTTAAATATTCAAATTTATAAGGATTTTATATAGCTTTTATAAAATTTTGGCGATTTTTAAGGTAAAGAATTTTATCCTATAGAATTTGGGCAAATTATTTTTAAAATAGCGAATCTCATTTTTGGAAAAACCATGGAAAATTAGCCCATGAGTGAAATTTAGCCCCTAAAATCATCCGGGGGGGGGGGGGGG